>VUQR01016333.1:0-16819 GCA_015108515.1 Hemichromis elongatus
CGACCCTCCCCCCCCCCCCCCACACACACACACACACACAGACTTTAAATCAGCCCTAAGGTAATGGCTATCAGTTATACATCCAATTTATTTTAAAAATTTGAAGTATGCATTGTGCCGCTCACTCTCTCTCTCACACACACACACAAACACACACAGACTCCTTTTCTCAGTATAAAACTTGTTTCCATGGGAACAGCACACTGAGCCTCTGAGAGAGCCAGATCGAGAGATGTTACTTTACTCTTGTCAACAATGACTGCTGCCGGCTTGAGAAGTTTTCCTCTCTGCCAAATAAGAAAATAAACCAATCAATTTATTTCTTACAGTTTCTGAATCCCGAAGCTGAATATGAATGCACTTGCAAATGTAGATAAAGCTTTATTTTAGAGTGAAGTCACAAATTAAATGACCTCAGTTTATTTTCTTTGTGAGGCTGAGGAGAACTGCTTATCTGGGTGGAAAATGTTTTCCTTACAGCAATCTGTTAAAGTTCCCTGAGATTAAATGCAGCATTACGCTTATTATGTTACAACAGCTTTAGTGATAAACCAACAAAATCCAACATGGTTTAGTTGGTGATACAACAGCATGTAGATATACGTTATATGTTGCTGTGTTACATATAACATAGCGACATATAACGTATTTTCTAATGCATAACTCATTTTGGAACTAATCTTTCAGTCTGTCCATCTGCTCCCTGCTCTCCTGTGCTCTCCTCTCCTCAAAAATTAGGACAGGAGGCCTAATAGAAGGTCTATCACCTAATCCATGAGGGCAAACTTCGTAACCACATACTTTGTAAGTTATCCCATTTTTTTCTGGCCTGTAAGGAGGTGACTTCCCCCTGCAGGCCAATATTCTCCAGAATTGTCCTGATCACACGAAAAAAATAAGAGAAGAGAGAAAACCATGGCAACAATGTTGATCCCTAAATCCAAAAGTTTTCACAACAGAACACAAGAGGAATACCGTATGGACATCACAGGTTCTGCACAGCATGAGGGTTAATAAAACCATACTCATATACCTGTAGAGTATATGCATCTAAACGAGAAAGTCGGGAATAATGAAAGTGGGAATGAGCAGGTGGGGGAATGCTAAAATTGGTTGTATGGTCGGTAAATCGGTGAATGAATCTAAGCACCATCACCTTAATTTTAAATTCATCTCTGCCCTTTATGTAACTAAACTCTGACCATGAGCACCACAGCCACTGTGTACCACACACTTTAAATCCATCACAGTACAGCAAATTAACCAGTTTTTCCTGCACCAACCTGCAGAGTTTCTTGATGCAGCTTTTAAATAACACAGTTAGTCTACCTTAGTTTGTCTTGAAGCACATTTCACAACGTGAAAAAACATAATTTGACACGCACAGACACAAAATCTGAGTTAAAAACATTAGGACTGACATGTAAGCTTTACATTTACAGCTTATCACATACCACTGAGCAGTCCTTCCCTTTAAATCTAACCTCTCTTCTTCTTTTCATGTCCTGTGTTTCTTATCTTTCTCCATCTCTGAGTGAAGTTAGCTCTCTTTCTCTCCCTGTGAAATACAGCAGCTGGACATTTAGCTAACAACGCACTGTGCACAAAATGAATGAAAACCATTTGTGTGTTTGCTGACATGCCTTGAGGTTGCATTTGAAATTACTTACCACTTAAAAATATTACTCACTTAATGCTTAATGCTTATCTTGTGTAGAGCTAAACAGATGTTGAAGGAGTGCAATCACGACCTGCAGTTCTTCTGATGTTGTGCAAAATAAAATAAATAAATAAAAACACCGGCCCACTTTAACCCGACTATGGCATAGGGTTTGCATCTGTCATCTGTTTTTATGTGACATCTCCTGGTGATTAATAAGCGAGCAGGACTGCCTCAAATGCGTTAAACCAAAAATAAATATGTTTTTAAAATGTAAGGCGAAAAAGTATGGATATTTGTTTAAAAATCTTTGAAGTAAAATTCAAAAGTTGACAAAAATATAAATTCTCTAGTAAAGTACAGATACCTAAAAATTCTATTTAAGTACAGTGACAAAGTATTTGTATTTGGAAAACTGCATTGAGGACAGGAAAAATTGCATCATGCTGCTAACACAACTTTGAATCTTTGCAAGCATCTGCCCAGACAGCGTGCTAACGCTAAGCTAGCCAAGAACCCAGTGGAGTCAGCTTTTCACAAACGCTGATCTTAGAGACATCTGTTCTCATTAGGGATTTTTCTAGGCCTGTGGGGTTCTTGCCTTGGGTTGATAGAGTTAAATAGTGATTATGTGTATTTCAGCTGTTTTACAGAGTAACAGGAATGTAATGTAATGTTATCCTCTGGAGTAAATAAGTCATGTAATTCATTACAGTCAGGGTAATATGTGAAATAATTACTTTTTTTGAATAAAGACTCCAACTCTGATCACAACAAAGAGGGAAAATACCACAACAAACATGCACAAATATTTGGCCCACAGCATAAATGTAATTTCTTTATCTGCTTTGAGATGGTGGTGGTGACTCTGAAACCTGACCCAATGAGAACTTAATCTGTAAGTGATATTGATAAATGAATAGGAATCGCTAAATTCTTATCAATTCCCATCCCTACAACCAGCAGCTTTAGTCTCAATTAGAAGTTTGCAACACTGATTCATAACTGATTCTGAAATAAACTAAGAATATTACTGTTGTTACTAGGTAGGGAGGAGGCTCTATTAGGGAGGTGCTGAGTTGCTGGGCTGGATTTAGACATTCAGCAGGGGTCTGTACTGATAAGACTGGAACAAAATAACACAGTGTGGCATCATTTTCAATACTGGGTAACGTTTCAAAATAAAAGATCACCTTGCATGGTGGATTTCCGGGAATTTACCGTAAAGATTGACTGTGATGGTCGTTATTAGATGTTAAGGACTGAGGTTGTGATCTCTGATTTGCCTACAATGTGTCTTACATAGACACCACTGAGAATCACAGGCAACCTCATTTTGTCTGGAATAATGAATCAAAAGTCAACAAGGCAACCTCAGAGAGCACAGAAATGGATTTAAATGGATTAGCTGTCAGCAGCACTAACTAGAAAAAAGGAGCAGAGACTGTTTGCTAATCATGATGGGCTGTGCTCTCCATGCAGATATTAATAGCCACAAAGCAATGTCACTACCGAGGCCCCTGCCCCCATCCGTGGCTTTGTTTTCAGGCACATTCTTTCCATCTTTGCTTTTCTCCTAACCTACACTCTGAAAATAGAGGTGAGGCGCTTTTTTCACTTTTAACTTGACTTTGCTCGCTTCTCTCAGTGCAACACAAGACAGCAGCTGCGTTTCCTGGCGCATGATTAAATTAAATTAATAAACTTATGACACCGAGAAGGATTTCTGTCGAAAACGGGCCCTTGCGAGGGCACAACCATCTCTATAATGCAATAATGAGATGGAACCGTGCCACACTACACTGTATGCTGTCATTAAATGGCAGAAATGGCCAATCTAATTTCAGGTCAAAAGCCATCGCCCTGAATATTAAGAAAGCAGAAGAAACAGACAGATGGGAGTGATGGAGAGCAGGGGGAATTAAAGCGAGGGTCTGAAAGCTATTTCAGGGATGACGTGTGATGGAGTGACAACTGTTGCCCCCCTCCCCTGTCAACCCCTGCTCTTTCTCTGCCTCTCTCTATCAAATCCCACTCTACCTCCCTCTCTTAACCTTAGGCCCTTCAGTGCCCAGAACTTTTCCAACCACAGACCCATCTCTTCATCAGCTCTCTGAGTCTCATGATAAATTTAGAACAGTGTTCCCAATGAGCTGTGGCTTGTGTAACACGTGCCACCTCCCAACCACTGCATGGGACTGTGTAGTATATAAGGGCCATGGGCAAAGGGCTGCAAGAGATTGGGGGGAAAGGTTGATACTGCCTTACGCAAACCATAGACAGACAGAAAAAGAAAGACAGTAAAGGTAAATAGAAGAGCTGTGTGTGCAACTATAGCCACAAGAAGAATCAACTCTCTCCGCCTCCCTCTTCTCTCCTTTTCACTCCTCCTCTGCCTTATCCAGCACTTACAGCCATCCATGAGTGTAACAAACTCCTCTGCCTATCGATCGGAGCGTAGTTTCCACCAGACTTCATCCTCAACTACGTCGTCTGGTAACCCATACATGGAGAAGAGCCGGGGACTATTTGCTGAGGACTTTGGCTCGTTCATGAGGCCTGGGAGCGACTCCTTGGGTTTTTCCGGTAAGTTGAAAGCAAATTAGATGTCTCTGGCATTCATTTTGTATACAAAAGGGGTAAAAAAAATTTATAGTAAAAGAGAACGGAAGGAGCAGCTTTGACGGCAAACAAGATTTATGCCTGCTTGGAGGCGATTTATTTACAGTGGTGTGTTTTTGTTCGAGGAGCGATAACATCTCTTCAGAGGAAGATGATGGTGTGGCTGATCTGTGTGTGGACAGATGTTTCTTTAAGGAAAACTGTAGCCAAGGTGCTGAAGGAAGAGACAGAACACACTCCATTTTTGGATGTGTATTTTCTTTTTTCTTAAAGATCTTAGAAACTGATATTTGTTTAAAATGGAGATATGAGGAGATTTTTTTCTTCACACAGCCTGGTTCATCTACTGACTCACTAACTCAGTGTCCACTTGGTGTGAAGTGCTCCGTATCACTTGGCTGCTGGTCCACGCAGACGCGTGAATGTGTGAAATCTGATCTTTAAATGCTCTCGAGTCCATGTGCTCCCATGTGTCAGGGGCAGAGCAGCATTGTTGTGGAGCCATGGTTAGTGCTGTAATAAATGCAGCAGATAAGATGTGAGGTGGGCGCTACTGAGAAGAAAGCAAAGCAATCACACACGCAAGCTCACACAGAGTACGTGCAAACCTGGGAATGCTGGACTAACTGCCAGCAGCGTGACATCACACACTGAGTATCTGGGATGACGCCTGCACGAGAAATGACCAGATGGTTGCCTAGTGACCAGTGTACACACACGCACACACACGCAGTGAGGTGAGGTCACATAATTGAGCTAAGCTACACGTGAAGTCAGAGCTAATATCACTCGCACACACTGGTTTCCAGTCTGCTGCCGTGTGTGTGAGGTCATGCACTGCGCAGGCTTTCAGTGAGCTCAGACTCCATGGGGACAGAAAATAAATCACACTTTTTTCCTGGACTGACTCACCTATCAATCCAAGGATATATAACAGGGACTACAGCTGTGCCGCTTGACAATTCACACCGGGCACGGATTGAATGATTATGTAATGTGGAAGATTCACAGGAGCAACAAAGCCACAAACCGTTTCTTGCCTCCAAACTGCTCTCAGAAACCTTAATCCAGCTGGAAACAAACAATAACAAAACAACTTCTGGTGCTTATTGAGCATCTAGGAGAGAAAGTCAGTAACTTAGCAGCTAAAACGTCAGATATGTACTCTAAAGAGGTGGTGCAGGCCCAAACAGAGCAAAAATGAAAGTAAATACAGAACATGGATGAATGTGGACAGATTATTGATCTGTTTCTCCATGTCTGCTAACTGCCAATAATGTGAGACAAATTTCAAAACACAGTTAATTTTTACACCATAGATCAGTCTCATCAACTAATCACCATCATTACTTATCATATTTTTAGCTTGTATATGAATATGAACAACAAGACCTTAAAAAAAGGTTTTGGAATTCCAATGAAACATACAACAAACAAATCTCATGGTAGGGAATGTGACTGATTTCTACTCTACTCCTCAAAGCACTTCATACAACACGCCTCATTCACAAAAGCCCTTTTCTCTGTATAAGTGCTTTCTATCTAACAGACAACTTGAGGTTTAAGTATATTGCCCAAGGGTACTTCAGCATGCAGAGCCAAAGAATTGGAGCACAAACCTACAGCCAACCCAACACTTGGTATTTCTAGGCAGTCTCCCATCCAATTACTAAGCAGGCCCAACCCTACTTAGCTTCCAAGATGAGAAGAAGGTTTGTTCAGGCTGGTAAAGCTGTAAGCACAGAGGTCAGATTCTAGCAGTTTTATGTAACCATGGAAAACAGATGATCCTCAGAACTGTAATAATTAAGGTTCTTGTTCTGCTTTTGTCTCTACTCGGTCCATTAAATCAACAATAAAATCCACGTTTGCCTTGAATGTGTAGAATAAAAGGTGTCTATTGCAGCAAAAGCAGCGATTCTGATCATGATTTTGGTGAATACACACAACTGCAGATCCTTCACTCAAATGACTGTGTGTAACCCATCCCTAATGAAACACCACCTGCAGGTACTCCGGTGATGAAAAGCCCACGGTTCTCAGACTGGTGGGTCTATTCTCACAAGAAGTATTGAAGATGAAAATCTGTGAATGTTAACCGTGCGAGATACACGTACTTCGCACAGTTAATTGTAGCTCCCTGATTCCTCATTTGTGCTCTAACATCTTTTCATCATCTTGGCCGTGCTTATAGGTGGAGCTGGTAATATCAAGACTCTTGACGATTCGTACCAGTTCACAGTTGACGTGCGAGATTTCTCCCCTGAAGATATCATCGTCACCACATCCAACAACCAGATAGAAGTCCGTGCAGAAAAGGTGGGTAGGGGCGTGGGGGTGTTGAAACAATTTGAATCTTCATATTAAAAGGGGTGAATGTGAGCCAACTAAGCATCTGTCCCCACAATACATTGTGTGAATCTTCAACACTTTCTGTTTTGGCAGTTGGCGCAGGACGGTTCAGTGATGAACACTTTCACCCACAAGTGCCAGCTACCAGAGGATGTGGATCCCACCTCAGTGACATCATCACTGGACACCGAGGGGACCCTCACCGTCAGGGCACGGCGAAACCCAGCCAAGCATGAGCTCGTACAGACCTTCCGCACCGAGATCAAAATCTAAAGATGGTCCGATCCGTCACTTCCTGTGCTTTAATGCCATTTCCTGTGCTTCCTATCCTCACTGTCATCATTCAGTTTTACTTCAAACACTCAGAGAACTGACATTGTGCGCTGCGTGACACAATGCCACTGCTGCACATACACATTAATTTAAGGAGACACAAGGGTTTGGAGCACCATTTTGCACAAAGATGTAGACACGCAACCAACAAACCAGCAGTTAATTTCTTCCCTACCCCTCCCAGTGTTATTCTAAAACTTTACAGTCACTTCAAAAGATGATAAGTTATTGTATAATATTATTTGTGTGAATAAAATGATACTGCTTTGACAATAAGCCACACTGCTCTGTAGAATGCTTTTTATGAACTTCTGATTTTGCAAAATAATGACAGGAAATGTGGGTTTGGAGTTTTTTTTGGTGTTTTTTTTTTTTGTATTGTTTCAGTTTTCACAGAACTGGTGAAATTTTCTGTGGAGACTTGGCATGACTTGCATTAAACCACTGGATTGTTAACCATCCTTGGGGGGGGGGGATCTGTGTAAACCTTGAGCACTATAAGGCAAACTACCCTTGAAATCAATATGAAACGGACTTGGCATTCAGTGGGTGCACAGAGGTGTATGTACAAAGGTGCTTCTATTCAGTCTTTTGTGTGTCGGAGCATTATTAACCACCGTGTCCTCCTTTCAGGAGAACAGGGTTTCAAAGGAGCTATTCACCAATATAATTTGGAAGTCATTGTTGTTCATAATTTCCTCCGCTGCACGTGAGCTATGCAGTGGCTTTTTCATTATAAACATACAGAGGCGTTACTTCTATCCTTATATTAATATACTTCTCATATCCCTGAAAATTAATTCCACTTTGTTACTTCAGTTTTCTGATGATTTAAGACACAGACCTCTTCTGATTGTATTAAAAAAAACAAAAAAAACAGCCTAAACATAAAACTCACTTTAGCAGGCAGGGATTCCGTTTGAAATTTGAACATTTAGGATTATTAGATTAAACTTAGAAGGCTCATTTACACACTACACGTGCCTGTAACGACAAATCATTCCATTAGAGATCTATTTCAGCTCCATGGTGTTATGAAGGTATAAGTTTTGAATATTATGTAATTTTGGTGTATCGCGACACCGCGTGGCCGCTGACAGCAAAACATTGGTTCCCACTGCGCGTGCTCCAGAGATACATCCGGCCGGTCCCTATCAATCGATCAGAGAGAGGAAGATGGCGTTGGATGAAGTGAGCGGGGTATGATCGATCACCGAAAAACTCGATTGGGTTCGTTTTTCCCAACTGAGCCAAACACTCTGTAACACCGCTTGGATCAGCAGTTTCAAGCCCGAGTGAAGACGAGATAACAAGGAGGTAAATCGGAAGCTGGTTTCTGTTAAAATGGCGCTTCCTAAAAAACCGAAAAAAACAGGCTGGCTGTGGAAACAACAACAGCGGAGGCCGGACTCGCCGCTCCGCCATCTTGTTCCCTCACCACACGTTTGTAGGCATGCTAAATTAATCC
Source organism: Hemichromis elongatus (assembly GCA_015108515.1). NCBI lineage: Eukaryota > Metazoa > Chordata > Actinopteri > Cichliformes > Cichlidae > Hemichromis > Hemichromis elongatus. Next base: position 8,436 of record VUQR01016333.1, read on the forward strand.
CTGATAACAAAGCTGCAAGGATGGAGGAATTGTAATCGATATATTGCACCGTCAAACCAAGCTGTCAAAACTTGTGGAGAAACTGACGTTCAAGTTAAAAAACAAAAAAAGGACAAAAAATAGCTGCACACCCAGCAGGACACGAGATTACGCTTCATCCTTACGTTAGTGTCGCATCTCGCGGTTTAGTTAGCCTTTAGCATCTTTAGCAAAGCATTTCGGACGTAAGCTAGCAGTCGTTTTGAGGGGTTATTTACAAAATGACGTTTTTGTCTGTAAAAACACACACACAACATGTTTGTGAAGTTTGGTTCATAGGTTGCGTCCCGTGAGACACTTGTGAGTCTGAAGGAGATGTCATTATATAACATAACAGAACATGAAAGAACTAGTTTAGACTTTACCAGAGGCAGAGTTACCATAGTTTTATTTTTAATAATAATAATAATTCGTTTTAGATTTGTTTCAGTTTGGTTTTTGGTTTAGTTTATTTTTAAATTGTTTAAGTTTTTATTTTGGTATTGGTTATTATTGTATAAATGACAAATGCCAGAGCCAAAAGTTTGCCTCGTCAGCCAGTTTGTGCCAACAAATTTTAACACATACCATCCCTCTGTTATTTTCCAAATTCCCAGAATAGTTACAGGTAGTTTTCCCTTTTCCGTGGTCTAACTACAATATTTTTTCAAAGCTAGTTTTAGCTTTTGTTTACTTTTAGTTAACTATGATAGCCTTTGATATAGTCCTAAGCAAGGCACGAATTAGTGTGAGGATAACAATTGCTGTTTTTAAAAATTGTGTTGTGACACAACACATACAGAGAATATAAAAACTGATTTAGCGTTGTTGGACGCCAACTTTACTACAACTCTGTGCTGATACATTGTAAAAGGGATAACTGACAAATTAAAATGACCACAATTTCCTGTGTTGAAAACAGTGATCAGACACAGTTTGCCAACCAGTTTTAAAAAAGAAGGATAATAAATAATGTAGTGTTGTTTTGTGACATAGAGATGAGACACGGAATTTAATCTTCATTATAATTCCTTATATCTCATTTCTGTTGACTTATATTAATGTGTAATGTATAGATTTAGTTTTAAGGTTAATACATCTATGATTCAGAAAGCAATCGTCCCCTATTATTGACTAACTGCAGTCAGTCAATAATAAAACTACTATGCCGTTGGAGGATGCATAATTATATCAGAGATTTAACCTTCAACTTGACCATCACTGCCTTTTCAAGCTTCCTCATGCTCCACATTTCATCTGTTTTTTCCACAGAGCTTGTCCTTTAGGACGATGGAGTTCCCGTGGCACAGTGGGAAAGTTCTGGAGCAGCTTAACCGGCAGCGCAAGCAGGGCCTGTTGTGTGATTGCACCTTTGTCGTGGACGGTGTGGACTTCAAAGCCCACAAGGCTGTGCTGGCTGCCTGCAGCGTGTACTTCCGCACCCTCTTCTTGGACCAGAAGGATGTGGTACATCTGGACATTAGCAATGCAGCAGGTCGGTCCCCATCAGGTTATGTGCTCTACCCTATGCGTCGTATCTGCTGTCTAACTGGATGTGTTGTTTTGCTGAATGTCGTTTCAGGCTTGGGTCAGGTCCTGGATTTTATGTACACTGCAAAGCTGAGTTTAAGTCTGCAGAATGTAGAAGACGTGCTGTCGGTAGCTCACTTTTTACAGATGCAAGAAATCGTGAATGCGTGCTCTGCGTACCAGTCGATGTCAAATCCGGCCCCATCGGTCATAACACTGGATTTCGCTGTTGGTGAGTCGGGTCCTCGGTGAATACTCATGCCTGTACCATTTTTGTCTTTATTTCAGATGAATAGACATTGTCCTCAGCTAAACTATCCATGGATGCCTTGATTCTTGATATGAATCACCAGTTTGCTGTATTAAATTTGTCAAACTTTTAATGGCATGGTGACAAACATGTATTTCTGCTGTGTCCATGTTTGGCAGTAGTCGTAACAGATGCTGTTCTACATTACAAAAGATAAATGACAAGTAACTCTAAATTCATTCATATTTACCCGATTGTTGTTTTGTTGAGCTCATAGCATGGTTCTTTATCTGTTTTTATTGGTATTCAGTTTATTGAAAATGAAACACAATTGTCACTGATTCTGCATTCTAGCTTTTGAGATATTGCTCCTGATATCCAGCATACAGTACTACCATATTCTTCTGTAAGGATGACCTACTTTTTATTCTGTCTTTAACACACCAGATGAAAAAACAGGTGAAGGAGAGCAGAAAGAGGAAGCTGACAGTCAGCTGTCAGAATTGGCTTCACAAGCAGAGGAGTGCCCTCGTAGCATTCCCACAGAGGATAAAGAGACCATTCAAAGTCAGGACATTTTAGAGGACGAGCTTTCTGCCGAAACACAGAAGCCTGTTTCTCAGCCGAAACCCACTAGAACCCACTCAGGCCGCGGACGACCACCAAAAACGTCCCCCCTTCTGACTCAAAAGAAGATGTCTGTCAAGAACGAGGAAGAAAGGGGCGCATTAGACGAAGCGGGCTTCCAGGACGACCCCGCTGATGCCGACTACACACCCAGTAAATACATATTCATAGAAAGTCTTCTCAGTTATTTAATTATGATGTGTCCTAATATGTTTAAAGTTCGAAAGGATCCACATGATGCTAGTAGCTTTTTATTTGAAGATATTTGATATCTATATATATTACTTCAGCCATTATTAATGTTTTAATTTTTCAAAACAAGAAACAATAGGTTATATAAATAAATACATACATGAATGTTGACAATCAAGAGTTAAATTCAATGGGAAAAAACACAAATGATTGTGATGGCTTAACAATGAAGTGTTTTCATTTTTTATTTTATTGTTTTTAATAGAATCACCGTTAAAATCTGCCAGCAGTTCGCCTTATATGAGCTCCCGCGGGAGGAGGATCAGAAAACCACCTCGACGAAACTTCCCACCTGGTGAGCGGTCTGTGCTGAAGGAACTCATGCAACGACCATTTCCTTTAAGCTATCGCTGGACAAAGTCTGTGCAGAGGCAGGAAAAGTGATTCATTTAAAAGTCATTTAAAAACACCCTTCGATTCAGGTTGATTAGTGTGCGAATGATCACCCGAGTGTTGTTTTCCACATTTTTACATTCAGTTTAAAATGTCATCTACATTAATCTGATAGAATTTGGAACATTTGCTTTGTATTAGAATAAACACGTTTCTTTAAAGGTTCCAAAAATCTGGTATGCGTATTTGTCTTATTGCAACTTTTACTTAAGAGTGCTCACACAAAAACTCTTTTAATGGCAACAGTGGCAAGAACTAAACATTCAAAAGTTGCTGTTTCTGATGGTTCCACTTGCCCCAGTTGTAGCTGGTATGTCTGGAAGAAGCAGTGGGAAACATTAACGTGAGAGTGAGCTCTGTCTGATGTTAAGAATGTCATCACTTTAACAGACTGATAAAGCCAGCATCTCCATATCTCAAAAAGTCATTGCTATTTCCTGTCAAAGCTGTAAACTGTCATTTTCAGAGCTTTTTTACTGTTTTCCTCCTAGACAATGACTCAGAGGACGACGGCCCATCACAGGAAAAAACTGATAATAAGGTGGCAGAGCCAGCAGGAGTGGCTGAAGAGCAGGAAGAAGACTCTATGGAAACCTGCGATGTGGAGGCTGATGATAATGATGATAACGGGGATGGAGAGGAGGATGACGACATAAGTGATCAAATGGAGGGAGACAGCCCAAGCAGCGAGAGAGACGGAAGACAAGCTCAGTCAGCGTGCATGAACAGCCGATCTGAATCAAAGCCTTACAGCTCCGTGACACACAAATGTGAGGTGAGAGATTTGTGATGTAGTCATGCTGTACCTGCTGTGCCTGCTTTTCCTGCCCTGGTCTGCAGATTCTGAAGATATAAATGTCAATGCTGGGAGCTTTCATGCAAAGCTTGGCATCATAGATGCTTTTATGAAAATGTTGGTCACATTTGCATGCATATCTTTGCATTAAAAAGCTTCACGACATATTTTCTTCTTTCTAGGACTGCGGGAAGAAATTCACCCACACGGGCAATTTCAAGAGGCACATGCGTATTCACACTGGAGAGAAACCCTTCAGCTGCCGGGACTGCAACAAGGCGTTCTCTGACCCCGCAGCTTGTAAAGCCCATGAGAAGACACACAGGTGGATGAATTTTCCTTTTCATATTCATTTAGTTTGTCTTTGCATACTTCTGCATCCCTCTGCACTCTATTTCATTTGAGCCTTAATTAAAGTCAGCCGTTGTTGATTCCTAGCCCCCTGAAGCCGTACTGCTGCTCTACTTGTGGAAAGAGCTACCGTCAGATCAGTCTGCTCAACCTGCATCGCAAGCGTCACACAGGGGAAGCGCGGTACAGCTGTGAAGTTTGTGGCAAGCTTTTCACCACTTCGGGCAATCTGAAGCGCCACCAGCTGGTGCACAGCGGCGAGAAGCCATACCACTGCGACTACTGCGAGAAGGCTTTCTCTGACCCCACGGCCAAGATGCGACATCTGGAGACGCACGACACAGAGAAGGGCAACAAGTGTCCGCACTGCGACAAACGCTTCAACCAGGTATGCTTGGAAAGGTTTGGTTTTTCTGTGGACAAATACAAACGCCGTGAATGATAAACATGATTCCGGGCAACAGTATGAAAAGTCTTAGCTGGATAGTCATATTATAGCTCGGGTCCTCTACCTGAGGCCTGTGAGTTTCATGGTTCTGCACAGAGTCTTCCCAGGACTTTGCTCTTCTGGACAGAGGCCTCTGATGATGTGCCTGGAATCTGCTGGTGCCACTCTTCCAGTTTTGGGGTTACATCTTTTAATGCTCTTATTACCACATAGACCACTTTGGACTTTACCTTCCACATCGGTTTTTGCGACCGGTTGTGGGTTAGGGAAGGGAGACAGGAGAAAAACAACTTGACTGTCTTTAGAACAACAAGTCAGGGTACAAATCTTCTGCAGGGCATAGATACAGTAAGGGTCCCCAGGCTAGACCCCTAGTGGTATCAAACCTGCTTCAGAACACGAGCTAGAGAGACTTAACTAAAGTCATATTGGCTTGGCTGTCACCCTGGTTATATGTATATACTTGCATGTTGGTAAAAATTTATAGAACATTTTTGTTGTTCTGTGTCTTCTTGTTAGGTCGGGAATCTAAAAGCTCATTTAAAAATCCACATCACAGACGGGCCTCTCAAGTGCAAAGAATGTGGCAAACAGTTTACCACTTCAGGTAAAAAAGAAATAATAACATTATTTATTTTTTGTACTTCTGCAGTTTTCCATTAGTAGGTAGTGGTGATTCTGTATAAAAATGGTTTGGAATATGCAAAAAAAAAAAAAATTAAAATGCAAACACAACAAAGGTTATATTTAGAGATTCAAAGATAGTTATAATATCACTAATAATATGAGATATTATTAAAATAATAATAATAAATACTAAAATAAACTGTGATATCCAATAAATAGACCATGCGTGAGCACAATTATGTGTTACTATGTAGAGTTGTTTTTCTTCTTTGAGCCATTTGGTCTAATCTGTGTGTGCTGCTTTCTAGGGAATCTGAAGAGGCACCTGCGGGTTCACAGCGGGGAGAAACCGTACGTCTGCGCGCACTGCCAAAGAGCTTTCAGTGATCCTGGGGCTCTGCAGCGGCATGAACGCATCCATACAGGTACTCTCAAGACAATCAGATGGATTAATTTTCCATCTGAATACCTGTGTGAATGTTATCTACTTCCCACAATAGTGAAACAGGTATTCATATGTTGCAGGAGAGAAGCCCTGTGTCTGTCTTATCTGTGGTAAAGCTTTCACTCAGGCCAGCTCCCTCATCGCTCATGTTCGCCAGCACACGGGAGAGAAGCCCTACGTCTGCGATCGCTGTGGTAAAAGGTCAGCACGGCACAGTGCTGCAATGAAAGGCTCAGGTTTCAAACTCACTTGTTGCTGAGGTAGAGAAACTGACATTATTTGTCAGGGATGTTTGAGAAGGGACGATGAAGTGTAGTTTAGAGGTTTTGGCCTGTGTAGGCGGTAATGAGAATTCAAGATAACATAGATTTGTGGTCATTCTCGAAGGTTAAGTAACAGTGACCTGTTACAGTTCTTTTAAGTGATAGTGAGAGTACTGAGATTGCCCAAATTAGAAATTAAAATACCATTTAAAAGATATTTTTTTTATGAAGAAAATGAATAAATGTGTGAGTAAACCAGATGAGAGGAAATATCGTATATTTGTTTTTGTGCAGGTTTGTGCAGTCTAGTCAACTGGCCAATCACATTCGCCATCACGACAACGTCCGCCCACACAAGTGTCAGATGTGCAACAAGGCATTTGTTAATGTGGGAGACCTGTCGAAGCACATCATCATTCACACAGGTGAAGACCAAATTTGTTACAAGTTTTTTTTTTAAGGAAAAATGGGAGAGCGGGGGTTCACTCGTTGAACAGTTAAGTCTGTTTCCCACCACATCTGTATCTATCCAGCAGAACTCTAAACTTTCCCTGTCAATCGACTACTCATCTTTGTCTCGTTGTCTCAGGAGAGAAGCCTTTCCTGTGCGATAAATGTGGTCGAGGTTTCAATCGCGTGGACAATCTGCGCTCTCACGTCAAGACTGTCCACCAAGGCAAGGCCGGCATGAAGCGACTGGTGGTGTCAGAGGGAAGCGCAGACGAGGGGGCTGACGGAGGAGCGGGGGCATGCACCTCTGACGGCGAGATCAACATAGTCACCGTCACCACGGAGGACATCGTCACACTGGCGACAGAGGCCTTGGCGGCCAGTGCTGTGGCTCAGCTGACAGGTCAGACTGCAGCAACACGGATGTTTGTAGATGACAGCGAGACACAGATAGTGACAAATGTTTGTGCTCGTTAACAGTAGTTCCAGTGGCTGCGTCGGTTTCTGCAGATGAGACCGAAGCTCTGAAAGCTGAAATCACCAAGGCCGTGGAGAAAGTGCAAGAAGCAGGTAAGACTCGGCATTATCAAAACATGTAAAGTTAAGAATGACAACAGAATATATTGTTCATGAAATCTTCTTCTCTTCCCAGATCCCAACACGCAGATTTTGTATGCTTGCGATTCGTGCGGTGATAAATTCTTGGATGCCAGCTCCTTAGCTCAGCACGTACGCATCCACACAGCTCAAGCCCTGGTCATGTTTCAGGCAGATTCCGACTTCTACCAGTACACCGCAGCCACCGCTGCCGAGGGGGATTCCACTACAACATGGCAACCCACACCCGAACAGGTCATCCACGAAGGAGAGCTAATCTTCCGTGCTCAGGATGGAGAGGGAGAAACAGAGGACAGGATGATTGGAGAGGCGCAAGAACAAGAAGAATCGGAGCAGGCAGTTCAGGGGGAGAAGGTGGAAGATGGACAGGTGGAGACCACCACTGAGATCAAAACACATAAAAGAGATGTAGAGGAGGACAAGGAGCAGGAGATGGAGTGTGAGAGTCAGTCGTAGTGGGGCATATTTGTTAAAGTGTGTGTCATTTTGCTTGTAAATGAAATGAGATTTCTACAGTTTAAGGTGAAGTAAGAAATGCAGTGTGTTTAGGAGTTTTGTTAAATATGAACTGGAATGGTGGAACGGTGTTCCTGAAAAAAAAATCTCTCCAGATTTGTGATCAATATCAATAGTCATGTCCTGTTTTCAGCAAACTTGGGGAGATCTAGTAGTTTCGTAAACATTGAGAGGTGGTTATACTACTCTGTGTAGTTTATTTTTAGACTTCAGTGTAGGACTGTGCTTTGTCCATTATATAAAACATTTAAAGTCTGTCTTACCCAGTATAACTTAAAGAAAAGAATTCTATGTAATATTTTTTTCCATTTTTATGATGAAATAATAATATAATCATTTTCTTTAAACATCCGAAATATTTTTCTTGTACTTAAAGTATTTTCATGCAGAGAATGTTATTCAGAAGCTGTCTACATGACCATATAGGAGTACTAAATTTAAGTAAAGGAAGGTTGATGCCTTTTTACAGAAGCAAGGTGTTGTAAATCTTGTGTTTGGATAATATTTGTATATTTATCATATGTCTTCTGAACAGATTAGAATTGTGTACAGTGATGACAAACTGACAAATGTCACAAGACATTTTTCTGTCTATTAATTTTTGTGTCATTAATTTGTCTGCAGAACGCTTGGATAAAAACCCCTAATACTGCTTATACTGGAAGATGCCATCAGCTCAATAAAGATTTGTCACTGCTTGTGTTGTGCTCTTGTTTTTACTAAAAATAACAAATGAAAAGAATAACTAAAAGACTTATGTGCCTTGCAGATACAGTATTTAGAAATCAGAAACCCCCCCC
>VUQR01016333.1:16839-36969 GCA_015108515.1 Hemichromis elongatus
AACCCCCCCCAGAAATAACTTAAATTACTTAAGGGACACAGTCTTTTAAGTCATTTAAACACTGTTTTGGTTGTAAATACTCAGTAAAAAATGTTTATATTTATATTTCAATGCCTGGACTTACCTGTTTGCCAGGCTTATAATGAAGCTCTCATGCTATTGGTTTGCAGGCGATCAGGGCGACGCGTTCCTCTCTGTGATTGGCTGTCTCTTCGGGTCAGAGTGTAGTCAACCGTTAACGCTGACGTCGCCTTCTGCAGCAAAATGGCGTTGCTGACAGCAGTCATGCACACAAACCGGTCCGGTTCTTTATCATCGTTCAAAAAACGAACCGGAATGGTGTCAACGAGGCGATTCAAGCTTTTGGACAATAGTGTTCTTTTACTGTTGTCGTTAGCTTCCGTGCTGCATTGTGCTTTGGCTGACGGTAAGACGTTGGTGCTGCTGGACAACCTCAACATCAAAGACACCCATTCAATCTTCTTCCGTAGCCTGGCAGGTCAGTATGATAATACTCTTTTTCTTTGCAGTTTTACTTACTCTACTGTGCAGTTGTATATAAATGCCTCGTTTACCGGGCAACATCATTTTTTTGGCATGTAACAAAAAGCAGCTGCTAGACCCGAAATTGACGCACGTTAGCAAGAATGCTAACATTAGCTTAGTTCTACTGTGTTTGCTGTCCTATTTTCATTTGAGCCTCTTACAACTCAGTGTAATATAATTATATGGATGAAGATGTGCTCAATGCTGTTGTTGTTAAAATTGTTTAAAGAATACTACATATGCATTTCCGTGCATATTTGCTCTTCTGGTTTGCTGGCAGGTACAGTAGTGGGGGAAATCCACTTTCCTGTTTAGGGAACAGCCTTCAGAAGAGTTCATACAGTTTTGGGGATTACTGTTTTAAGAACACATGCAAAACAAAATGACATATGAGTCTAAAAATATAACTATTTATAGTAGTGGGGATATTACATGCTTTTATTAGAGATAACGTCCGTGCTTTGCTGTATACTGCTGTAGTAAATATGTCCTAATTTTCAGAAACAGCTGTGTTAAAACTTTAGCCTTAGTAGGCCATTGTTACTGTTAATCATAATGCATCTCGCTTCTTCAGACCGTGGATTTGACCTCACCTTCAAGACCGCTGATGATCCCTCCCTGTCCTTGATCAAATATGGCCAGTTCCTGTACGACCACTTAATTATCTTCTCACCATCAGTTGAAGGTGAGTTTTACCACATTAATATAATTAATAAATAAATCATGCCATGTGATTTCTTTCTCAAGGTAATCTGTAAACACTTTTTTGTCATCTGCAGACTTTGGTGGAAATATAAATGTGGAGACTATTACATCCTTCATTGATGGCGGGGGCAATGTCCTGGTTGCTGCAAGTTCAGACATCGGTCAGTTGATTTATAACAGTGTTTGTTTCAGTCTTATATTATTTTAAGTGTTTAAGTGTGGTCATTCAAGTATATTTATTTTGTTCTTGTTTCACAGGTGATCCTTTGAGGGAGCTGGGCAGTGAGTGTGGCATTGAGTTTGATGAGGAAAAGACCGCCGTCATTGATCATCACAACTATGATGTGTCTGATCCTGGAGAGGTAAATGGCTTGGCCTTTAGACAGCTGCCATTTTATGTTTTGTTATATTGTTATAATTTGCGATCTTTCTTATCTCCAGCATACCCTGATTGTCGCTGACCCAGAGAACCTGCTGAAAGCTCCCACTATTGTTGGCAAACCCACCAAGAAACCTGTTTTATTCAAGGGTGTCGGGTAAGCACAGTGGTTTTGACACTGTTTAAGATGTGTAATTAATGATAAATTCATCCTTTTAGCTGGAGCAGAGACTTGTGTCAGAAGAGGGAACAGATAGTGTTGTTAGATTGTTTTGTCATTATAAAACAGAGAACTCCTTTGCTCAGTGAGAACTATATTGAATGTATTAAATGCCACGGCTTGCTTCTTCCAGCATGGTGGCAGACCCAGACAACCCTCTTGTCCTGGACATCCTTACTGGCTCCTCCACCTCGTACTCGTTTTTCCCTGACAGACCCATCTCACAGGTAATAATGTTGACATGTCACGATAATGTTGGATAATGAATTATTATTATTCATAAGAACCTGTCCAGGGCATGATAAGTAGCCCTTTAAAATTAAAATAGTTTAGTAATGCCTTTGGAAGAAAAAGGCACGAGCGCATTGTGCACTACCTCATTTTCTCAGAGATGTCTGTGAAGGTTCTCAGTCATCCAGGTCATCGTAGTCCAAGGAGCTTGTAAAGACAAAAGGCGTCCGGACTTCTTTAGGTTGCTTGAAGACGTTTCACCTCTCATTCGAGAAGCTTCTTCAGTTCTAGGGTCAAATGGTGGAGAGTCCCATATTTAAGCCTTGTGGGAGTGTCCCTTGTAGAGGGACAATGGGCCCCCTACTGATCCTCAACCTAATCACACGAGCCAAGGTGTGAAAACAGGTGTGGGTCTCAATCAGCCTCAGGCTACGCCCACACTAGTCCGGATAGATCGGAAAACGGAGCCTTCGCCTGAAAACGCTCCGCGTCCACACTATCATTTTGAGTCGTTTTTCACACAGTTGCACGCCCACGTTAAAACGCCCAAATACGATGACGTTGCAGTACCGCGCATGCGTGAAACGTTAGACGAGTCAACCTGCGTCATTTCCATGTGTTGTTTATTTACCTTCTGGGCGGCAAAATGACGAGAAAAAGCACCAAATGTGTCAAATGGAATGATAATGAGGTGGAGTTGTTGCTCCGAGTCACAAATGAGTACATATTATTCTTCAATACGACCACTAAAAACTTTGAGCAAACAAAACAACTGCTGTACGATGCTGTCTGACCATCTTGGTTGAAGTGGTCACATGACTGCATCATATGACTAACATTCGTCATGATTTTGAAATGTCTCCGGTTTGGCCGTCCAAACTATGCCAAAACGCTGTGTTTCCAAATGTATGAGTTTTCTAGAGCGTACCCAAAACGCTCCGTTTTTCCCCGACCAGAAACTCCGTCTCAGTGTGGACGGGAGGCCAAAACGGAGACAAAACTATCCGTTTTCGTTTGAAAACACATTAGTGTGGAAGTAGCCTCAGAGATGTATACCATGGTCGAAGATTCAGCTGCGAGGAGCAGCCAGTCAGAAGAAAGGGAGGAGCCAAAACTGCTTTGGCAGAACTCAGGCAGAATGAACTCCGGGTCAGCACCATGCCCAGTATGAGATGAATAGGCATTATTTTGAACTGTATTTATTGCAAAGAGTCCAATAATAAACAAGTTGAGTTGGACAATATCAGATCCTTGTATAACTACAGTTAGCCTGAATGAATATTCAGTTCAATTAGATTTTATTTATATAGAGAATCAAACCACAACAACATTCACCTCTAGGCATTTTATATTGTACAGTGAAGAGAAAAGCTCCAACAATCAGATGACCCCTTATGAGCAAACACTTGATAGTGAGAAGGAAAAACTTCTCACTATCACCCCTTTTACCAAGACCAAACCTGATGCAGAACCAGGCTCAGTGAGGGGCGGCTATTGGCCGTGACCGTTTGTTGGTGACAAATGAACAGAAGTGATAAACGCATTTATTTATTTATTTTTTAATGTTGTTGTTGATTTGTGGTTTTAATGCTGTAGTACCCCCATGCTGTCGGCAAGAACACCCTGCTGATCGCTGGCCTCCAGGCTCGAAACAACGCCAGAGTGGTGTTCAGCGGCTCCTTGGACTTCTTCAGCGATGCCTTCTTCAACTCTGCTGTGCAGAAAGCCACTCCAGGTTCACAGAGGTACTCCTCTCAGTGACGGCCTAGCTTGTTTTTCTGCCATGTGAATGTTACAAGTTTAAACACATTTACTACATTTTGTTGAAAGTTTAGATGCTCAGAATGTGTTCCACTGAGTTTGCAGTTTAGTGTGTTTGACCTGCTAAAGCTAGTCTGTAGGTGGTAAATAGTCTTAAAATTTAAGATTGTAATAACCATTCACTGATGTTAGATTTTTGAAATGATCCCAGTTGCCAGCATTTGTCTCCTTGTGGTCTTTTTCAGGCACGAGCAGACGGGGAACATGGAGCTGGCTGAGGCTCTGTCTCGCTGGGTGTTCAAGGAGGCCGGAGTCCTCAGAGTGGGAGCTGTTACCCACCATCGCGTGGGGGAGACTGCCGCCCCCACAGCATACACCATCACTGACCTCGTGGTGAGTCATGTTGTCTGTTAGTTATCATCACCGTGAAGATATTTGTTTTTTAGTGCAGTCTAACTCAATCACTGTAAAACCTTCTCATGCAGGAGTACAGCATTGTCATTGACATGTTGTCTGAGGGCCGTTGGGTCCCATTCGATGGAGATGATATCCAGCTTGAGTTTGTGAGGATCGATCCCTTCGTCAGGACTTATCTCAAGAAAAATGGTATGGTATTATATTATTGAATACATTTGCATTCATTTACATCTTGTTTTCACCCTACATGTATTGTTTCTATAATACTTGGCAGGGTTGACTTCATATTTACAAACTGCATTTATGGTAAATGCTGCATTGTTGTTTAACTAGGAGGTAAATACAGTGTCCAGTTCAAGCTGCCTGATGTTTATGGAGTCTTCCAGTTCAAAGTGGACTATAACCGACTAGGATATACACATCTCTACTCTTCCACCCAGGCAAGTTAATCAGAAGTTTCCTTCATTTCTAGAGACCGAATCATGTTGAGTTTATTAAATATAAGATAAATGTATAGAAATGGTAACTCAATCATCCTGGTTACTACTTGTGTTCTTATATCAATCATTTGTTGTAATAGTAACCAATTAGTTGATGTGCTGTATGGCTTGCTAACTAATACAGTTGTGTTTCTCCACCATAGGTATCGGTGCGTCCCCTGCAGCACACCCAGTATGAGCGCTTCATCCCCTCAGCCTACCCATACTATGCCAGTGTCTTCTCTATGATGGCTGGACTCTTTGTCTTCAGCGTAGTCTTCCTCCACATGAAAGAGAAGGAGAAGTCTGACTAACACAGACTTCAGACTACAAGAAGAGAAAATAAGACTATGGAAGTGAACTTGTGGTGTGAAGAGTGGAAATGAATGTCTTGATGGCTCGAGTCTTCATGCAGGGACTTGGACTGTTTCTGTTCTGTTATTGGGGAACTCATTTTGTTGGGGTCTGAGGGCCAAAAGAGGCGCTTACTGTAATGCAGTGGTTGTGGGAGGGTTTTTTTACACTTTGGAATCACTCAGTGGCCCTTGTCTGTTCTGAAGTCAGTCAGTGTTTGTTTAAAGTTGCTCTACAATTGATTAAGTCAAACATTTGCTTAGAAATGGGGAAGAAATGTACATCATAAATTTGACCTGCATTTGTTTTTTCAGCCAGAAAAGTTTATTGTGGTAACTACATGCACTGATTATGCCAACAACTCATTTGCTTTTTTTTTTTTTGATAAGAATTATGTGTTTCCAAATAAGTTGGAGTCATCTTAATAAAATATTGACATTCCACTCAATAGAAATTCCTGTTGTTCCTGTTACTTGGCTCACAGTACTTGTGCATTGAAATGTTACGACTGGGTTGATCCACTGTTGGGGGAACTGGTATGAATTGTGTTTAAGGCAAAATAAATGTTTAAAGACTCAGATTTTAATGCGCAGAAGCAAACCAAGAAGCGAAATGTGGGGAAAACTAAAAATAAACAACCATCAAACCTCTCATTTTGTTTTAGAAGCTGGGTTGTTTTTTTTTTAATAACCATCAATCTTCATATGTCCGAATTTTATGATGAGCAGGGTGCTATAGCATTCACCAAGGTGAAGTAGGTCTGAAGAGTGCTAACAGCTGTGTGTAAAAAGAGAAAAAAAGGTTTGTAACTAAATTAAAACAATGGAGTCTTGTGCCGAATTCATCACTTCATTTAGATTAATTCAATTATAGACCATTTTACATCAATATTGTGTTTTTCCACAATTCTGAGCATAAAAACTTTAAATTTGTGAAAGTTTAAGGTCTTTCAGGCTGCGGTTAACAAACCGGATGACGTAACTGACGTAACCCACTGACGGCGTGAGTTCAGCTGTCACTCAGCAGATGATACCATGAAAGTAACCTTAGTATGAGTTACATTGATTAATTACCTACGAAAATAAGAAAAAGAGGTGACTTAAAGTAGGCGTAGTTCACAAGTGGCACTCAAAGTAATAAAACGCAGAGTATGGGAAAAAGCGGTTTTGCTAAGAGCTAAATGTGGGTTAACTTTAAAACTTGTTAGCCATCGCAAGCCTCTGGGAAAAAAAAAGTCGAGCGGCTAAAGCTAATGCACAGCGATAGGAGAACAGCACTAGGTTAACAGGGCTCTTCAGTGACTGAGGTTACACTCCCTCGCTGTTTGCTAGGCGTTAGAACTATGGTTACGAGCTAGTGTCGGTCGCTAACACTGATAATAATAAGTCCTATATTGCTAGTTTGGAAACCAGCTGTATTGATGGAAGGATAATGTTAGCAAGCTACTGCGGACAGCGTTAGCTTTAGCAAAACAAGTGCTTTGAGTCAGCTGACAGCCTGCTGTAAGCTGCCAACAGACCAGTGATGGATCAACTGAAAGTAAAGGATCGTATATTGGAAAATATCTCCCTTTCTGTTAAGAAGGTAAGCGCTGTTGGGTTGGTTCCTGCTAAAATACTGCTAGACATATTCGCGTTAAGATTTTTCACACGTTTGAATCACTATAGCTAACATTAGGTCATCTTTTGTCTGCTAAAGAGGGCAACTTTCAAGTCAGGAGGACACACGAGGGCCTTGCCCCTTATTGTAGAAGAAAATAGCGCAGTAAATGTTTCATTTAATGTTTTATGGCTACAGCACTCTTAAGTAGAAGCTTCTGTCTTTTTTGGCTATGATACCAAAAGTGACACCGAGCCCCTGTGTTTGTTCACTGCGGCATATGTTATAAACATACCTGCAACCTTAAATCCGACAAATTTGTAGCATAAGAGGTCAGTAGAACTTTGCTCTTGAGTTTAAATGTAAGTAACATACCATTTTGGAAGTCGTGTGCATTTCTGCTTGGTGATGTGGAACAACATTTCTTATAACCAGACAGACAGCATTGCACCGTCTTCCTTCTTCTCTCGGAGTTAGTTTTTACATTCGTTTTCAAAAACCACGTTTATTTATTTTTTGTCATTTTATTTAGTTTATTTCGTTTTATATTATTACTGTTATATATATTTTATTTATTTGCATATTTTTCCCTTTGGCATTTTCGTCTATCTCTGTGTTGTATTTAATTTTCCAGTCCAAATTACCAGTCCCATAATCAGGTGATTAAATGAGAAAAAATCCATATTTGCCTGTTTATTCTATCAAGCACCAGTTTCACCAGGTTTTACCCTGTAAATTACCCTGTTCATATGTTTTATTGAACTGACACCTGAAGGAATGTTACAGTACTTGTAAGCAGATGTTCCTCAAGCTTCTGGGCAAATGTAAAGTGTTTACCTCAGACAAACATTAGTCATGTGAATAAAGTCACAGGAAATAAATGATCGTGTTTTTTTGGGGTTTTTTTGAGTCAACAATCCTCAAACCTTCCCTAAAGTGCACACAGATTGTTCATGCTTTGGCATTTTAATACATTATATTAGGTTCAGGATTATGTTCAAGGAGCTTTGCAGGTCAGTTTAGGACAATGAAACAGTGTTGTCTGTCACTATTTTGTCTTCAGTGCCAGCACACGGGATTTCAAATGAAATAGTCACTACAGGGACAGAAGTGGCACCGCTCATCACTAATCACATTAAAGAGTAATCACATGAACAATGTGTGAACTAAAGCCTGTTTAGTACCTCCTGTCCCTGTCTTTCATATCCTATGGATAGCTGGAGTCTCCAGCCCGGAGTCAAAGATATTATATGAGGTCTGTGCTGCAGCCAACTTATCTTGACTGCCAATGTAAATCATGAAAAGCATCCCTTCTTGGAAAGTCATTGACTTGGCTTAAATTCCTTGGTTAACTGTGTGTTGTACTGCAGGATTAATTTTTAATTTTTGACCTAAATGTTATTCATGCAGTGTTGATGCGATCCTTAAAGATACTTTAACTTCATCATCAATTATAGACAGAGTTTGAAATCCAAGATGCTGTTGTATGAAACTAAAGCAATACAAATAACAGTGGACGACCAGTTTTTTAAATTCAGTCAATGGGAAGAAGTCCTTTACGTGGTTTATGTTGGTGGCTGTTTTATTTATTCAGAGTGAATGAACAACTAAACAAACCAACGTTAAGTGTTGTCTCTTCACAGCTGCAGAGTTACTTTGCTGCCTGCGAGGATGAAACTCCAGCCATTCGAAATCACGACCGGGTGCTGCAACGGCTCTGTGAACACCTTGACCACGCTCTGCTATATGGGTAAGATGTAGGGCTGGGTATCGTCACTGACTTCTAGAATCGATTCGATTCCGATTCACAAGGTGCCGAATCGATTATATTCACGATTTGATTCGATTTGAATCTGGGAAATTTTGCCTCAGACAGTCAGAAATATTATAATTCTGATCACTTATCAGTATATATATCCACATTTTTCTATGTATAAAATGAAAGCAGACACTTGTGAGACTTTATCAGAAGGGTAAGCATCACAGCACATGCGTTTGTGTCAAAATAACTGAGGATGAAACACAGATAAACATGAAGGAGATTTTCCTGGCCTGGCTTTTTATAGCAGATAACCTTAAAAATATTCTGCATTAAGAACA
Source organism: Hemichromis elongatus (assembly GCA_015108515.1). Classification (NCBI taxonomy): domain Eukaryota; kingdom Metazoa; phylum Chordata; class Actinopteri; order Cichliformes; family Cichlidae; genus Hemichromis; species Hemichromis elongatus. The sequence goes on from VUQR01016333.1 coordinate 25,631, forward strand.
AAACTGAAGAAAATCATGAATCAACATATGAACATTACCTGATGCTGCTGAAGTGAAGCAGAGCAAAGTTACAGAGGTTTTTTATTAGAAATTCAGTTAAGTCTTTTGCATAATTTTAAAAAGTTTAAATTTCTTCAGTATTGAGTATCAGAAATGAGGCTTTCTTATCGAAAGTCATTTAAGTAAAAACAGAAGAAAAAAAACCCCACAGGGGCCGACAGCGCTGTAAAGAATGGTAGACTGGTAGGTAATAAGCAAGCGAATGGGAAACTGTTCTTGAAGTACACTGAGAGAGAGAGAGGGAGCTGTGGATGAAGTTTGATTTTTTTTTCATCGTGTAGGGGTAAAACAGCAAGTAAGAGGGAGTCATGACGATGTTTATGTGAAGTGTAGTTTGGATCTCCTTTTGCTGCTTGTTCAGTCAATTTTGATTGGAGAAAGATGAAACCTGCAGCTTCAGAATCTACCACAAAAAAAGACGTAAACATAAAGCATGGACCCACCGACGCATTAGAATGAGCAAGCTGTCAGCTTTCAGCCCCGGCGGCGTGTCCGTGTATGTGCCGTCAGGTCCGTGTTTTGTGTTTATGCCTTTGTGTAGAATTCGTGTACCTGCTCTCATTTGCTGTTTTAGCTGTTTGGTGGTTGTCGAAATTTTGTGACATGATATTCTGGCGTTTTGGACAAAACACATTTATATTTAAAAATTGATTCAGGATTTTAATGAATCAATATCACGTTATTCAAGCTAGAATCGATTTTAATCGGAAAATTGATCATCACAACCCAGCCCTAGTAAGATGGTCTCTAGAAGCAGATTGCACACACTGTACATAAATGACGGAACTAGCCACCATGACACCATGATTTGCAAAATTCCCATCAAGCTGAGCGTTTTACTTGTTGCCATTTTAGTGTTTTTTAAGCCACATGTTAGTCAGTGTGATGTCCAAAAGGTTGATTTTGTTTATCTGGATGCAGCTTGTTTGATTTGTCACCCACAAGATGGTCCTGCCCTAAAGCATAGCCTTGTACAAAATAAACATCATGTTGTGTTTGCATAAGACCCGAACCTAGAAACTGAGACCATTAGTTTTCAGATTCAGATGTTGCAAACATATTTTGCATAAAGTCTTTGGATTGAAAGAACAATCATTTGCATGAATTGTATTATTTTTAGTGTGTTTCTGCAAGATTTATGCTCATCCTTGATATCTGTTACAACTTGTGGATGCTTTTGGTTTCAGTTTACATATACACTTTTCACTGCAGGCTGCAAGACATTTCCTCAGGCTACTGGGTGCTGGTCCTTCACTTCACTAGAAGAGAAGCTGTGCGTCAGATAGATGAGCTCCAGCACATAGCAACCAACCTTGGTCGAAGTGAGACATCCCTCTTAGACCAGCACATGTACATGTGGAGTACTTTTACTTATTAAATTATTACTGAACCATTATGTTTGTTGTTTGTAGGCCGTGCATGGCTATACCTGGCACTGAGTGAGAGCTCTTTAGAGAGCTATCTTCGGCTCTTTCAGGAGAACCAAGCACTACTTCATAAGTATTATTTCAAGTAAGTCATCCAGTAGTTTGATCCCGATAGCTTACAAGAAATGAATTGTTACTAATCAGTTATATTAAATGAAACATTGTGTTTTGTGAACATGTCTCACATATTTTTGATGTTCAAAAAAAAATTCTTCTTTCACGGGTAGGAACGCACTGGTCTGCAGTCACGACCATCTCACACTCTTTCTCACATTGGTGTCCGGCCTGGAGTTCATTCGCTTTGATCTGGAGCTGGTTAGCATATGCTTCACTACAAAACAATAGAAACTAACTTTCTTAAATCATTCCAGCATAACTATGTTTTTGTTGGGTCTTGGTGGTTCAGGATGTGCCCTATCTAGATGTGGCCCCCTACATGCCAGAATACTACAAACCAAATAACCTGCTGGACTTTGAGGAAAGACTGCCCAGCTCTGACAGCCTGTCTCTGCACTCCTTCACCTCCCTCACCTCCACCAACCTGGAGTGGGATGATAGTGCTATAGCCCCCTCTAGTGAAGGTAAGGTGTACTTAATGTGCTAATCTGTAGCTAATTTTTATTTCTTGCTTTTCTTCCTCCTCTTCAGATTTGATTATGTGTGTTTTAGAGTAGAGACACAGACTAACTGGTTTGACAATCTTTGTGACTTTACGGTCTATTAATTCTTAGATTGAGGAGTCAGTTTTCCTGATTTCTGATTTTATTGATTGTTTTTTTGTTTTTTTTTTGCATAGCCAATAGAAATATGTAGTGTTAGTTTTAAGTGTCGCTGTGTCTGCAGTGTGTGGAATTAGCTCTTGTGTTATTATATTCTGCTCTTCTGCTGAGAGACCATGCCGGCATGGCAGGCTGTATTTTGGGGTTTATGATGTAATCGGGGTTTACTGCAGTTCAATTACACACACTCACGTGCTTTTGCTCATACTGTGATGTTAGGCTAATGGCATGTCGAAGCAGAAGTTAGTTTGACCTTGGCCTTTTATTACTCACAGATATCAAAGTGCATTTTATCAGCTGACTTGGCGCTCAGATGCCATTGGTCATTGAATATTGTGATCAGGGTGATTGCAGCACTAAGCACTTCCCCATCACACCCCACCAAGCCAGTTCTCCTTTTTTAGTTCCCACTATTTTTCCATATTGATTCTGTTATTTTGTGTTCCATATATCATGTTGTTTTACTGTTTGTGTGACATTGACTCAGTCTCCTCTCACCTGTCTCCACTCCACCTCTCTCTAATGTTCAATGTTATTCCTCCTTTTTTTAGATTATGATTTTGGTGACATCTTCCCCGTGTTGCAGTCATTGCCAAGTGCAGACTGGGAAGGTGGGACATTGGTCAACCCTCCCTCTCCTGCCCTACCATGCCTAATTCCTTCCTTTCCTTCCCACTGTCTGGCATGCTTGTGCTTAATGCATGCTGGATATTCTACCAATAAAAACAGCTAGCTGGTGTAAAATATTGTATCTCAAGACACAGAAATGCACTTGAGTAATGGGAAATGGGTAAAAGTGGTTGAGTTTTGTGAGGGTGATTTCAGTTGAATTTTAGGCGAGTTTCACTTTAAGGTTTTGTGACACATGAATGAATTTTATGAATGAATATGATGTACATTTACTCACATAGCTGGGAATTTTAAATTACATTGTGTATGATTAATACAAATTTAAAGGCACAGTGCTTGCTTCAGTAATTACAAAGGTGAACCTCATAGAAAAGGTACCATTTAATAAACACACCCATAGGACATGGGTACTTCTAGCTGAAGGACTTTAGTAGCTTTATTTTAAAATCATATTAATTCAGTTAGAAAAGAGGCATATTTTACAGGAAGGTCAACATAAACATTGACTAGTAAGTTTGTTTCACCTGGGTGGGTTATAAATGAGCACAAAATTAAGCCCCACTATGAACACTTTTGTTTTTTAAAAGTATTTCCCAAGTGCTGGCAAACACACCGAAGATTTGTTTTAACACAGCTTTTCCAAACATCCTTGTTTTGTTTTGGATGCTTATCTTGTTTTACACACAGAAACAATTTTTTCCCCCAAAAACTACCAGGGTCACGGTCATTGGCTCAGTTGTGTATCTTTTGTGTAGTTTACAAAAAGTCTCTCACACATCTGCTGAGCAATTCCAGTTCATTTTTCTTCTTTCTCTCAAGCTCCTCCAGATTTGATGGCCGCCTGGCATGGATCTTGATCTTCAGTTCACCTTACAGTTTTTGAAAAGGATTCAAGCATTCAAGTTGGGCTTCGTGCAGGCCAGTCAGTAGCATTCACTTTGGTTAACTGGACGTAGTTTATCTCCAGGAGCGATTAATGTTTGGATTAACGATTTCAGACCCAGTTTTGGTGCTACCTGCTTGAGGTTTTCTTTGAAAATCTTCACATATGCGTCTTTCTTTATGATTCCTTTCACCTTGATTAGATTCGCAGTACCAGAAACACTGAAGCATACCCACTGCCTAATACTCCCACAACTGTATTTCACTGTTTCACAAGTTTTTCTTGATTTCCAACCTCACAGTCCATTCCTGTGCAGGGTTCTAGTGATCGGCTTCTTTGAGAGTACAGTTCCAGACTCAGCAAAGTCATTCACGCGTGTCTCTGCAGGTGTTCTGATGTCTTGAACAAAAAAATCCTACTAGTTTTCTCTCTAGAGTCTTTGAAATTGTTCCCTTTCTGCCCCTCAGCCAGGCTTGTTCTGTGCTGTGTGGCTCTCTTTGAATTTCTCGATGATGCTTCTCTCTTGACACTTTGCTTTGTGAGCATCAACAATTCTTTTTCTCAAGTCTAAACTGATTTTTTTTTAGTTTTTGGCATGATGATTTCTCAAGTGACAGCTCAAACCCTCGCTGAAGTTTTTATACTGTGCGTATAAAATCGACATTATTTTTGCTTTCTAAAGAAAACTAGTATGTTTAGAAATGCTGTGTTAAAAATAAAAAGACCATTTTTGACTAAAGCTTTAAAGTTCCTAGTTGGGCTAATAATTTTGCCCTCATTTGTATTTGTTTTATGTCATGTTGTGCATGTGTTACTCGTTGGGAGAATGGTCCCTGTGCTCACTATGCCTTATTATTTACCACAGCAAGAGATGCTCCTGAAGTAGCTGTAACTCACCTCATTGAGTCTGTCTCCAGTACACTGTGTATCTGTCTGTCTGGCATATCATTTGTGTAATGTCTTTCTGTGTCATGTGTTGCACTGGCCTAGGTTCATCTAAGCTGTAGTGTGAGGTCAAGAGTGATTGCTTTTGGTCACAGAGTTCAATTTTAACTTTATTTTACTACATGTGTATACAGTAAGGTGCTGTATGCACACACAATCTGCATATGTGAAATTTGTCATCATTCACAGTTCATTCCACAGACTAAATTTATTGGTCCGAACATCGTTTGTTTATTGAAACTCTTATAGAACTCTTTAGGCTATAGTTCTATTTGCTGACATCGGGGCTGAGCTACTCCAGGTTTCTGTCATGCACAGATGTTGTAGTTCTTATTACCTCTAGCCCAGATATCTGCCTTTTAGAAAAAGCAGGATGCTGTTGGATAACAAATGCTATTCTCCTATTGCAGAGCCATCCTAGCTGCCACTGGATCTCCTTATTCTTGACAAAGCATGCTTGGCCATGTTTTTTTTTTTTGGAAGCTTTGATGAGAAATAATTGTCAAATGCAGCTTGTAAAAAAAACAACAACAAAAAAACACATTTGTCAGACATTATTAATAACCCTAATTTCAAATACTGATTCCTCTAAATTATTCAGACACATCCACGTATCATCCAACTCTGCCAGCTACAGTGACAAAGCTTGACCTAGGTCTGTGCCTGTGCAAAGAAAACCTCTGCCTGTGTGCCTCACTGAGGTCTTACTCGTTGCATTTTGTGCTTTCTTGACCCTGCCAAAGGCCTACCAAGAACACTGCAGTCCCTAACATTTGTTGTGCTACACTGGTGAAGGGAATACACAGATTTTCTTGTGGTGCTGTTTTGTTGGTCACTTCTCAAATTCTGATAAAAATGCATGAATATAAATCATTTTCTCTCACTTTACTTCTTGTAGTATATTTGCTACTAAACCAACAGGACGGTGCAAAAGAAAAAAATCTGTGTATTTCTACGATGGCGTCAAAGTATATGTAATAACTGCTGCTTCTTTTGCATGAAATAATTGAATCTTTGTGCATTTTCATGGTAGAGGGTGACCTGACTGACCAGGCAAGCTGCCCACGATCCAGTGGCTCTGATCCACAGACGGTCATAAGCGACACTGTGGTGCTTTCTACCGCTGTGATGGGGAAGCTAGCAACTGTGTCTCCTCACAGCCCCACATTCAGACACAACCCATTCAACGAGGAGTCAGACACCAATACCTCAGCTGACATCACACCAGTTCATGTGCCTAGCCGCCACAGTAGCACCACCACAGGGGACGACACGGAGATCAACAGCAATGAGCTTGAGGTTATTAGGTAGGGTAGATGCAGCTTCCGTTACTGGCATGCACATATTTCTGGTGTTTCTAACCAGCGCTAATGCCTCTGTTCTCTCAGGATGGCAAAACGAAGGAAACCAACAAAGAAGAGACGTGGAAAGAGCTTTACAGATTCCATCAGCAGCACCCATAACTCCATCTCTTCTGAACAAGTGGAAATGGAAAGTAGCATCACTTCGTTAGATGCTGATTTACTAAACTGCTCTGTAGTGAAGCTGTATGATGAAGGAGAGTTGATTAGAAGCCGGCTAGGATCAGAGGTTCTGGATGAAGGACGCGATGATGGAACAGGCCTGCGTCTCCCAGAGATGACAGACACCTCCATGGACAGCGTGGGCCAACCGCTGTGTGATGTCATTGACCAGCTCAATGGGACTCTGGATCAAGAGGACACCTGGGAAAATAGCAAATGCTCTTATCGGAGCCCCGAGCCTCCTGCTCAGCAGCCCTTTCGTAAGGATTCAGGGGGTAAACCACCTGACCCAGCCCCAGGAGAGACCTCTTTCTCCTCTCTTGCCAAAAGCCCAGACTTCCTGCCGGCCTCTCCTGTTCCTGCAGACGTTTGCTGCTTTACCCCCAACAGTCCAGACTCTGCTCCCACAGGTGGTAGCCACCATGACTCTACAGAGCTTAGCCAGTCACAAACTTTTTCAGGTGGCCTTGAAGATGAAAGAGAAGCAGAAGCGCTTGCAGGACAAGAACCCGTCATGAAGGAGGAGGAAGACACACAAACAGACAAAGAGATTTTTAAAGCTGAAGAAGCAGAACAAGTTTTAGAAAAGGAGAAGCTTAGTCCCTCTGAAAGTTCTCATCCTGCAGAGTTTAAGTAAGCAGCTGAACAAAATGAGGTGTTTGTTGTTATATTGTTGTTTAATGTTAATTTAATAGTGCTTGTCACTCAAATTTCAGGGTGGACAACAATCACTTGCTGCTGCTTATGATTCATGTATTCAGAGAGAATGAGGAGCAGCTCTTCAAGGTAAAGATGGAGCGAGAGTTTTTTTATTGTCTTGAGAATTCAGCTTCATTAAGAGATCTATGGAAACTTTAAGGGATGGAGGTTTTAGTGTTGTTGCACTCGCTGCTTTTGATATCAGAGAAGTAGATACAGGTTATATTTCACACTTTACACCTACCCTGTAAACAAAAACCTACATTTGTTACAATTTGACATCTTCAAAAATCATTTTGTAACAGAGTTAAGTAACATTGATAGTCATCAAATATAAAGAAGCTGCTGATGAACTGCATTTAACATTGACATCATGTCATAGGGTGCTTTACAGCTTACAGTTTTGCCTCAGCTTTTTCTGTGTGTTTTCAGATGGTGAAGATGAGCACAGGTCACATGGAGGGGGACCTGCAGCCTCTATACCTGCTGCTGACTGACTGTTACATCTACCTGCTTAGAAAGGGTGAAAGTCTTGTCTGTAATTAGGGGTGAACAAGTCCAAAACTTATACTGATAATTAAGAATAATGGCATTTGGTCCCACAATATATATTTATAGTATATATCTAACAGTTTTGTGAACAGTGGTGTCCAAGTTTGACAGTTTCAAGTTTTATTGTCATTACACAGTAAATACATGTTTCCCTCTACATTAAGACGTCAGAGATTAAAAATGAACATATAAATACGACAAATAGGGTGAACAATCATTTCAAAACAATAGGAAAAAATAGAAATAACAGCAAATGAGAAAGAAATAGAAGACATGCATACCAAACTATATAAATAAACTAAAAGAATCTGAGCTGCAATAAGATCTTTACGTATCTATACCATTTATAATAATGTTTACACATGAGATTAACATGTGCTTTCTGCATGTCTTGTATTCCTCCGCAGGTGCAGCAGAGAAGCCTTACACAGTAGAAGATGCTGTTTCTTATAACGAGCTGGACTACATTTCAGTAAGCTCTATTACACACCACGCAGTTACCTCCTCATATTATATTTATCACATACAGACTACATATTCTGAGTTTTGAAGCCCAGTGTCACAGTTTTGTTTCTGATGAAGTTTTGATGTTGTTTTCATTTAGGTGGGCCTGGACCAGCAGACAGTAACTGTGGTTTGCACCAACAGACGAAGAAAATTCCTGTTGGACACAGCTGATACCTCGCTGACGAGGTGAATACATATCTGTGCCTCATATTTGTTTTTACTAGTTTAGCTCCATGCAGTATCTGACATGTCCAGTGTTTGTGTTCATCTGACATGATTGTGTCTTTGCAGCATGCCTGCGCAGTCTCTCCTCTCATGTTTGCATGCATGTATGGGCTGATGTGTCAGTCCAAATATGTCCAAAGCAGGAGGCTAAATCAGTATTTCCACCCAACTCTAAGCATGTGAATTGGAAAGATTTATAGAGGCATGAAGGTTGCACTACCAAATGGTTGTTAGTGCTCCCCCTCTGACCTCCTGTCAATTTCTTCTTGAATTTTAGTTGGTTCCTGTCTGTTCTCAAGTCAGCTATGGTAAAAGGATGTCGAGAGCCTCCGTACCCCTCAGTTCTGACAGACGCCACCATGGAAAAACTGGCTCTTACCAAATTTGTCTCCCAGGAGTCTCACTCCGAGGTAAAGTAACTTTAAAATCACGATGATTACATTCAGTCTAATCATTACTGATATATAAAAAAGAACCTGTTCAGGTAGGGCTACATATATATATTAGGGGTGGAGCCGAACCCGAATACGGTATTCGGAAAGGCGCGAATAACATGTTTCTTACGAATATTTATTTCAAACAAATACTTTAAAAAATATTTGTAATCGGGAACAAGAAAAACTTTATATTAAAAAGCTGAGGTTCCTTATGAGACCACAGTGCATGCCCGGATGAGTGAGTGGCGTGTAAAGTTACTGACACAGGCTGCTCCACACAGGAACAGAGACGGCTCGGCTCGGCTGAAAAAGGCTGAACTGTGTCACTATTTTTGTTGAATAGGATTTTTTTGTACCTTAACTGGGTTCTGGAGGCAGTTTATAACTTTTGCGAAGATTTTCAGGAGATTAATTAGTGATGCTGCATTATTGACTTCTGCAGTCGGTGCTCTCATGTTTGCTCTGTTTACGTAGCTCTGTTAGGTCGGTCATTTAGACAACAGGCTGTTGACAGAGTAACGCTGACGTTCGGTTAAAACAATGCTTGTGTAATTATGTCAAATTGTATGCACTTGTGCGAGTTATATGGTACGTTTAAGTTACTCTGCAGACAGCAAGATGTAGGCTAGTTAACCTTAGCAGAGCTTCCCGTCACTCATTAACTTGCTGAAAACTCCCCACATGGATTTGGGCAACCAAATAGAAAAGAGTGTTGCTGCTGCCGAGCCACGTCTTGGTCCTCCACCAGCCAAAAACCTTGATCAATTCTGTGTGGAAGCATTTTACATTCGGTGCTGCAGATGAAACCAAACTGATATGTAATGCAAAAGTCAAATCAGCACACACAGCTATATCAAACATCTGTTAACATCTGTTACGCATAATCACATGCACATAAAGCATCCTCTCCTGGTACTGTCTGCCAACCACCCCACCAGCACCAATTTATCATCACAGCCATGTTCTGCCCCTACAAGTCAGTTTCACTCTCTGTTCCGCGTCCTCCAACAAGGACGTGCTGCTGGGGTTCATAATGTTCACAATGGTATTTTATTAGTTGTTGGTTTAACCATGGATGAGCCAATGGCTGTTATATTATTTTCTTTTTAATGACGTTACATGTTACAGTTTTTCTCAGTTGCCTTGGTGCTTTTCTCAGATCAGAATGAAAATCCTCAAAACAGTTAGTGCAACCTCCACAACATTTAGTCATTTGTGCGCATCATAGCAATTTCTCCTTCCTCTGAACAAATTGTATCGATTGCCTTCATACATTCTCTGCCATTTTCTAACATTGTCATTTGCTTATGTCATGTCAGTAAAAATGAACTATACTTTTGGATGCTGAATAGACGTTTCCAATAAAACAAATAGTCTTCATTTCATTGCTTGAGTCATTACATACAAAATTGTTGAACTAGTTATCAATTTTTGTCGAGCAAATTTTATACCCTTTTTCATTATTTTTTTCCTGGAAATGTCTCCTAAACAGTTTCTCTCAGGTAAACTTCAGCTTTCACGGACGAGGAGGTGTGTCAAGTATTAGTTGTACCCAATGACAAGCCACTTGTTCACAGTCACTCATGGATCAATCTCATGAACCCTCAATAGGCAAGCATATATGAACTGAGCAGGACGTAGTGTGTATCATTTCTACAGTTCTGTGACACAGAAAATGAAAGGTCAGCATCGTGGAAGACGGGTGAGGATGCGGGGGGGGACAAAACATGGGAAGAGGGAGAAGACGCCAAATACACAGGCAGATTCCTAATGAAATTAGGGCAACACTTGTTGACCATGTTGTTAATCACGGCCTCACAATGGATGAGGCTGGTCGGAGGGTGCGACCAAATGTTGGAAGAACTACTGTGAATTCAGTCATTCAAACATTTGTAGGGAGAACAGGTAACAGTAATCCAACATCTCATAATATCTCCTGTTTAGTCTACATTACTGTAATTTTACTGTAATCTGCACCACAAAGGATTGAAAGACAACCTGGCAGACCCCACAGCAAGAGGAAGCCATTTGTGCAACAGTGATTGCAAACGATGCAAAAGTTAAAAGAAATTCAAAGTGCAGTCATAGAGGATAACTGTGTATTTGGCAATATTGGATTGGTGTCAATTGCAACGATTGACAGAATGCTGAAGAGAAAGAAAAGAAAGGAACGTCTGGATGTGCCAGAATGACTTACGTATGTTCAGTTACAATATGTACTGTTATACTGTTCACATTTAGGGATGCAACGATACCAATTTTTTCAAACCGATACGATACCGATACTTGGATCTAAGCACTTGCCGATACTGAGTACAAAAACCGATACTTCTACCACACACAAAAAAAGGTAATAAATTGGAAGACAGGTTTTATTTTATTCTCTGCCAATAAAAAATAAAATATAATAAAAATGACCACAAACATAACATTTCAAGTGAAAAATAAGCTCTGTTTCTATCATCTTCATATATTATAAAATAATATAAGATTCAGATAACTATTTATTAAAAGCTAGACATTTTAAATGCGAATAAGAAAGAAAAGTATTTCTTTGTGCCCCCCTTTCCCTGTTAATGGCCTACCTGCCCCCCTGGCAAAACTTTGCTAGATCCGCCCCTGCACAGTTACCAGCTGTCAGCTCCGTAGAAAAAGATCCGGGTGTCATTTGC
>VUQR01016340.1:6868-28478 GCA_015108515.1 Hemichromis elongatus
TGGAAGCCACAGACCTTTGCTGATTGGAAGATGGCAGCCATCGAGGGACAGCCATTTGAGCTGTCCCTTTTTGGAGAAGTATGGGGTTGCCACTGAAAACATGCCATTTTTTATATTTTTGCTCCTTGTCACCAGATACGCATGAGATGCAGTGATCATTGCAGTTTGTGCTCATGTTTTTTTTGTTTGTTTTCCAAGTGCAAAGATAGACAAAACGAGATAAATTCAATTTAAAGTCACACGGAACAGACAGCGCAGGGAAAAATTGCCCGTGCCTGCAGTTATACAGTTAAATAGTGAGACACTGCATCCTATGTGGGGTTTATCTGGGTTTGTTTTTTTCTATTTACGCTGTCTCTGTAGTGCCATTTCAATGTAATGTGCTGTTTTTTTGTGTCTTTGTTGTCTCTTTTTTTCCCTTGTTCCCCTCTCCTACCTTCCCTCCCCTCCCCTCCCGCCCCGGAGCAGCATTCTGTCCCGCACAGGCAGGAAGGAGAACCAGGAAGCTTCCAATTTGGCCGTGCCCATGACCATGTGTCTTTTTCCTGTGCCATTCCCACTCACCCCATCTCTAAGACCACAAGTCAGTTCCATCAACCCTACAGTTACTCGCTCCCTCCTTTACAGCGTTCTGCGCGATGCCCCGTCAGACCGCGGGGGGCAGGGGCAGCAGAGTCGGGACGCTCAGCTCTCAGAGTACCCCTCTCTGGACTATCAGGGCCTCTATGTGACCCTCGTGACCCTGCTTGACCTGGTGCCCCTGCTGCAGCACGGTCAGCATGGTGAGTCAAGGCCCAGTGCACCACTGTTTGTCATCATCATCCCCGAACCGTCTGGCCTGCATGAAGCCACTGCTGCTTTTTTGGCCTCTTTTGTAACGGGAGGAGAGAAGTCCTGCTGAGGATCTTGAGGGATGCATGGGGTGATTGGGAGCACGCTGGATCCTGTCAACTTAATCGTTCATAAGCCATTGGATACACCAGACATAGGCCTTCTCTTCTGTGTATCATACTTGACTGCATGTTTGTTATGCAAAGTGGGAGAAATGTTTTTACTTATGTTGTCATGTGCAAATATATAAGGGGAAACACACAGAGATGAATGTAATGTTGATTTAACACATCGCAAACACATTAGAGAATGAGCTACATCCACACAGTTTTTCACAGGCCAGGCTGCATCACAGTCAGTGCTTTTCATGAATATTTGACAATTGTTAAAAAAAAACCCCCTCAAATGCATAAAAACTCATCTGCTTGACTAGATTTCTCTACTTTTCCTGAGGGTAAACTTTACTTCAGTGGCTTTTAAAGAACACTCACTGTGCACGACAGAAGCTCACATTTCCAAGTATTATTATTTTTTTCTGTTCTACTAATAAATAACTGAAATTTCATGAAACTTTGACATCTGTGGCTGCATACAGTATGCTAATACTGTATGTACAGTTGATTGAAGGAGTGTCTGTGTATCTCTCTTTGTCCTTTTTTGCATTTTCCCTTTCTTCTCAGATCTGGGACAATCCATTTTTTATACGACAACTTGCCTCCTGCCTTTTCTGAGCGATGATATTCTCAGCACTTTGCCCTATACTATGATCTCCACTTTAGCCACATTTCCCCCTTTCCTCCACAAAGACATCATTGAATACCTGAGCACCTCTTTCCTTCCCATGGCTATATGTGAGTATGAGCTATCACAGGACTGTCGTAATGAAACTGCTAAATGATACATCTAGAAAGACAAGTAAAGGTTTTATGCCTTGGACATCCACCCGTCTCTCAACAATTTTACTGCAATAACAAAAGAAGTGATCTTTCACATTTTTGTTCTTTCCCTTCTTTGCCTGTGTATAGTGGGGTCCAGTAGGAAGGAGGGGGGAGTCCCAGCCTATGTCAATTTGTCTGCCTCATCTATGCTCATGATTGCAATGCAGTACACGTCAAATCCAGGTAAACTATCATTTTTAAGATATCCAAAGCCAACTGTTATATCTGCTCTTTTGGTAATTTTGTCTGCTTCTCTCTAGTTTATCACTGTCAGCTGCTGGAGTGTCTAATGAAGTACAAACAGGAAGTGTGGAAGGTATTTCCCTTTTTAGATACATATTGCAGATCTAAAAGTCTTTTATTTTTATTTGCAGAAATATGAAATATACTGTGCCTAGCAAAAAAGAAAACTATCTGTCCTTAATTTTCCATTGGAACTAAATATGAAGCTAACAAGCAGACTGTTCCGATACATTAGCAAGAAGACTAGAAAACAGTAACTACTAACACTCATTAAAGAATAAACTTATTTTCCTTAAGCACAGGATTTTCCTTGAACCACATCCTCGTGTGTTTTTTTATTCCAGGCCAACTATTTTCATTGCTTCAAGTCTTTTCTCTTTGCTAAGCTAACTGCACATAGCTTCGTATTTAACTCACATTCATGTGTTTTTTCCTGCTTATAATTAATAGATTACTTTGAATATAAAAATATAATCACCATGTAGCCAAAATAAGAAAATGCGAACTAATAACTTTTAATAATAAATTTAAATTTCTGCAATTCTGCAATTTCTGTGGGATTACTGCCCTTACTCGCTCCTAGATGTGGACGGATAGATTCAAATATAGACAGTATTGATATCAATGCTGGTATTGCTGTCGGATTAATATTAACACAAAAAACCCCAGTTTCAAAATACATTGAATTTATTGTGGAAAACATGACAGTGATTTAATGGCCATGAAAATTGAGTAAACTAATGATGATTCATCTCATAAATCATGATGGTCTGCACTCTCCTACATAAGCTGCCTTTATAGGTTAAAAGTATGTTTCTCAGTAGTGGTATCGGCAATACTGGCCCTTTATTTACTAGGTTTCTAATTGATATCAAAATTTGCAGCATCGCACACCCCTGCTTGCTCCTAAATACTTTGGCTACTGGTTACAGTTTTCTACATTTTACTTTAAATTTCACTAGTCTTCACTATTTTACTTTCTCTGCATTTTATTTTTCATGTAATTCCTATGCATACAAAACTACTTTTTATTCCATAATCAAATGTACCTAAATATACCAGCACTTTTATGTAAATTTGACGTTTATCTTGTATGCAGGACCTGCTCTATGTCATATCCTATGGCCCATCCCAAGTTAAACCTCCAGCTGTGCAGATGCTTTTTCATTACTGGCCGAACCTAAAGCCGCCAGGAGCCATCAGTGAATACAGAGGACTGCAGTACACCGGTCAGATTTTCTCTATGCCACATCTACCGCTTTACCTGATTTTAGACTATCAAAGGTTTTACCTGTCAATCGTTTTTCTTATTTTTCTCTCTCTTCCATTTGGTGGTTCAGCCTGGAATCCCATCCACTGTCAGCATATTGAGTGCCACAATGCCATCAATAAACCTGCTGTTAAGGTGACTGCAATCTTAAAAAGCATTAAAGCTTGAATATTTTATACTTCTGGGATGCATAAATAGATAGAGCCTAGATTCTTCCTTTGAGAAATTAATGGGGAAAGCACAGGGAAAGGTCTTAAATGGCCTTGCTTAGATTGCCATGTCCAATTCTACGCTGCTTTATATCAGTGACTGGTGCTGCTCTGATTTGTCAGCCTTTACTCAGCTGTGCACAAGCAGACAAAATAGGAATAGGTACGTAGAAAGGGGGATTTCAATTACCAGAAGCAAAGAAGGGGGTATGGGGGGAGGGGGGCTTTAATTGAAAGCAGTGACCCCATGCAGCCCTTGAGGATAGGGTGGCATTGAGTAAGCACAGTGAATTACAGTGCTACAGTGCACCATCTGAACATTGAGGCCACGAGCACTGGCGTTTAGCACAGGGCCAGGCACAGGTTGCAAGAGAGTGGAGCAGCATATGCACGCAGCCATCCACACAGAGGCATGGGGACAAAGGTAAAGGCGTGATTTGTTGGGTGAGAGCAGCCTAGATATGTGACAGGGACACAGGGAAAATGTAAACTTTATAAATGAGCATCACTACACCATGTTAAAATATCTTTGTGCTTATAATTGACAAAATGCACCCACTGGCCATTTCATTAGGTATACCTGGTAACAGCCAATCACATGGCAGCATCAACATTTATCTAGGCACCTACTGAAGTTCAAACTGAGCATCAGAATGGGAAAGAAAAGTGATTTGAGTGACTTTAATGTGTTTGTTGGTGTCAGACAGGCTGGTCTGAGTATCTCAGGAACTGCTTATCTTCTTGGATTTGCCTACACACCCATCTGTAGGGTTACAGAGAGTGGCCTGAAAACAGAGAATATGTGTGAAAATGCTTTGTTGATGTTAGTTGTCAGAGGAGTGCAGCTACAGTCAGTGAAGATGGGCTACAGTAGCAGAAGACTACACTGGATGTTCTTCCTATAAGCTAAGAACAGGAAACTGAGACCACAATTGACCAAACAGAAGATACCTGGTTTGAGGAGCCTTGATTTTGCTGCTACATTCAGATGCTAGGGTTAGAATACTTAGGTTAGAAGACTTAATTCAACAGCTCAGGCTGCAGGTGGTTGCACGTTTTGGGCCTCTTAGTACCAATTGAGCATTGTTTGAATGCCACAGGCTGCCTGATTGCTGCTGACCATGTCCATCATTTCATAGTTTACCATAGTGATGAGTGAAAAATTACACCAGTAGTGTCGTATTACTTACTATTCAAACAGCTTGGTTGCAAATAAAACATTGAATATGTGTTCATTTTTAAACTATAACCTTGCTTATCTCACACTAACTTTATTACTTTTGCAGATGTGTATAGATCCTACTCTTTCTGTGGCCTTGGGAGACAAGCCTCCTCCTCTTTATATATGTGAAGAGTGCAGCCAGAGGATAGCAGGGTACGCATCTGTTTCACCTCCTTCCTCCTTCCCTCAGTCCTCCCCCTCCTTTAGTGGAATGCTACTGCAAACAAACATCACCTACCGCCTCCCTCATTATTCGTCTTTGTAACCCAAGGGAAACACATTGGCATGGTTACGTAATTCCCTTGCGCCAATAATGAGATCATCATCATCACAAAACAGCACATCCACTTGTCTCTCATTTTTTCAGCGTGGAGACTATTATAATTTCATGGCTTTTTTTTTTGTTACCGAGAAGATGATTTTGTGTTGCAGCTCTGTAAGGAAGCTGAAACTGATGTGTATACACCAGGTAGAATGACTATATTTATACCATATAGATAAGTCAGGCATTGTTAAATAATTTCTTTGATATTTTCAGAGATCACCCTGAATGGCTTGTTGATGTACTCCTGCCCCAAGGTGAGCATTTACAGTCACAAAGGTGCTGAGTAACAATAAGTTACACATGGACTATAATAAATAATTTATTAGCCTCTATGCGTTGTGTTCCAAGCTGCCATATAGTCTATACTGAGGTTCTAATTTGCATGAAAATATAACCAATTTTCAAAACATGCTTATGTTGTTTTTGGAAACAATTGTATTTCAGTTATGTTTATTTTTCTTGCAGCAGAGATATCTGCCATTTGCCAAAAGAAGGTAAGACATTTACACTGCAGCATAATGACATTAACGGTGCTGTGTACTCTCATTTATTGCCATTACTTATTAACCTGACTTCCTCACAATAATAAAAGTCTCCACATCAAACAGTACTTTGGTAAAACATAGAGGACTTGCCTGTGAAAACATTAAATTAGATTCACTTTATTTGTGATCATCGCTACGCTTTTTATTTGTGAATCTGAATTGTGTTCTGCATTGAGGCGTCCATTCACTGAAGCAGCTCAGTAAAGACCTTTCAAAATAAGCTGCTGGGGCCTGATCTTTGTTTGCTGTTGCTGAGTGCTTCCTGCTTGTTTCCTGGGAGATCCTGGGAAAACTGAGTGCGTGATGACGATCTCAGGTATTCCCGTCAGGTCAGCAGCTGCCTCTCTTTGTCCTCTGAAACAGCTGGCCTCCACCATGGTTTCCCAGCAATTTATAATTCACCACCTCCCTTTTTGAACAGCCTTTGTTACAATCATTCCACAACCAAGATTTATGCTAGCTCTTTCACTGTTAGCTGAGACACATTACTTATAAGTAAGGCGTTACTTTTTATTTTAAAATAGCTACTTATGAGTACAGCATGAGCCGTAATGTTAAAACAACAGTATGAGTATTATCAGAGTAGCAATTTTTTGGTGTTCAAAGCATCATGGATGAATAAGAGCACTTACTGTCCGAGGCCAGATATGTTAATTTGATAGGGAGCAATTCTTGCCTCTAATGGCACAAGATTAGAAACTGATCAGATTAGGGTGGCTCTCTAGTGCCATGCTTTTTATTTTTAGAAACCTGAGACACCACAGGGACACATAAAGACTTGTTCTATTGCTTCAGATGCGGGCAGATCCATGTATCCTCGGAGAGGGTGATATTCATTGTCAGAGTTGCCTTTGAGGCCTGGGAGATGTGTATTTTTAGACAACTGTCATCAGGCGTTATTGGAAGTGTTTTTTCTATTTTTCTATTTTTCTAAAATAGAAACAAACTGATTTTGTCTCCCTCTGCTCCCCCTCGTTTCTTGCCTTCAAACTAGAACTGTAGCTCTCATGTTAGAAGGGCTGTGGTCACCTGCTTCTCAGCCGGCTGCTGCGGGCGCCATGGCAACCGGCCTGTCCGCTACTGCAAGCGTTGCCATGTCAACCATCACAGCAGTGAGGTGGGGGCTGCGGCGGAGACCCATCTGTACCAGACCTCGCCTCCTCCCATCAACACCCGTGAGTGCGGAGCGGAGGAGCTAGTGTGCACCGTGGAAGCCGTTATCAGGTATATGCACAGTGTTAGAGAGCATATGGTTGTGGCTCTGCGAAGCACACGTCAACACAAATAGAAAGACAACAATGCTGTATCAGTTCAGATAAAAAAAATAACAAAAGCGAACAAAAAAAGTGAGATTTTCTCCTCTGCTCTTTCTCCTTCACTACATCTCACATATGACCTTCTCTCTGTGCCCTCTCATATCTCTCTCATCCTCTGTATACCTCCAGCCTTCTAAAAGAGGCAGAAATTCATGCAGAGCAGCGTGAGTTTGAGCTGAACCGGCGTCGTCAGATGGGCCTGTCTGCCTCCCACCACTCTCTGGACAACATCGAGTTTGATAACAAGGAGGACGACCAGCATGACCAGCGCCTCTTAAGTCAGTTTGGCATCTGGTTTCTGGTGTGTAATCACAGGCTGTCGCTTTATCTGTCAGTAACTGGGAGCGGGCAAAAAGGATGTGTACGGCGCATTGCCTCTCATCACTTCTCTTTTCAATTTCCGAATTACTTTGTTCACACCTGCAGGTAAGTCTGTGCACACCCAATGAGAACACACCCACAGAGAGTCTGGCTCGGCTGGTCAGCATGGTCTTCCAGTGGTTTCACTCCACCGCCTACATGATGGACGACGAAGTTGGAAGCCTGGTGGAGAAGTTGAAGCCCCAGTTTGTCACAAAGTGGCTAAAGACAGTGTGTGAAGTGCGCTTTGATGTCATGGTCATGTGCCTGCTGCCCAAACCTGTAGAATTTGCAAGGGTAAGCTATTACAGCGTCATCATAAGATCATGGGATTTTAATACCTTACATGAAGGAGAGTTTTTACTGAGGTGACTGAAGTCAATGCACTTTTTTCTCAGGTGGGCGGTTACTGGGATAAGTCATGTAGCACAGTGACACAGCTGAAAGAGGGTCTGAATCGCATCCTGTGTCTAATACCTTACAACGTCATCAGTCAGCCACTGTGGGAGTGCTTTATGCCTGAGTGGCTGGAGGCAATCCGTACTGAGGTGCCCGACAACCAGCTCAAAGAGTTCCGGGAAGTGCTCAGGTACATCCATCTCCTTTAACACTTCATGGCATATTTTGCATACACTGGGCAAAGAAAAAATACATATGCATTAAACAAACACCTATAGTATAAGACATAAGTCACAAGCAGTATGATTGCAGCAAGATCAAAACAATGTTGAAAATATTACAAGTTAGAATGACTGATTGTTTAACACGATCAAAGGATTGCTATGTAGATGAATTTATATGGTTCTGCTGTTATTCTATTTACAGCAAGATGTTTGATATTGAGCTGTGCCCACTTCCCTTCTCTATGGAGGAAATGTTTGGCTTCATCAGCTGCAGATTCTCTGGCTATCCTGCGTCTGTGCAAGAGCAGGCTCTGCTGTGGCTTCATGTAAGCATGCACGCAAAAACACACGCAAACACACAGAAACACACCGTTCTCTGTCATGTTCTCACTCCACCGTTCTATCCACAGTGCGTGTGAATTGCACAGGTTGTCGTAGAGTGCGAGAGTCTGGGCAGGGGCCCTGCTGAATATGGATCTGGGTCACAGAATGAGACGGATGGAGATAGGAGGGATTTTGCCTTTCATCCCATATGCACTCACAGCTTGCCGCCCTGTATACATGGATCAATTTCAAGTTTTCTGTCACAACTGTGATCAAGAGATTGCATTTATTTAGCCACAGTAAATAGGTCACATGTACAGCAAATACAAAAGTTGGGCTTCAGTTTAATGTTTTCTCGGCATGTGGTGTGATAAAGTCACACAGGTAGCAGGTTTCACTATAATGCCATTTAAGGCACAACAAGGCCACCATTTAACTTTTATTTTATATATATAGCCAAAGTTTTTAAAATATTAACTGACATTACCCAATATTCCTCAAAATTCCCTATTTTTTAAAAATAAAATAATTATAAACCTACATGTATTCAAAGTAACTGTAATGCAGAAATATACAAGTGTACAGTATGACTTTAAGCATGACAAAAAGTAATAACAACAAATCTGTTTACTTTGTTAGCAGTATATTAACCTTTTGATGCCTTGTAACACTAAGCCTATGTTTTAGAGAAAAGGAAAAAAACTGTGTGTTAGGTGAATGACTATTTGTCCCCAGGACCATTTATTGAATTGATACCATAGGATTGGGGTTACGGTCGTCTCCCATTGATTGGTTCATGATTTAGACCACACAACTAGTGGGTATAAGTAAGTGATCCACATTTTTGTGTGTCTCGTTGGAGCTCAGGTGCTGTCGGAGCTGGACATCGTGGTGCCTCTTCAGCTGCTGATTGGGATGTTCTCCGATGGAGTGAACTCTTTGAAGGAACTGGCCAATCAGAGGAAGGCACGCGCGTCAGATCTGACTGGCAACACTGGAGCTCGCAGGGTGAGGAGGACCGCAATGCTAAAAATACTCCCAAGAATAAGACAAAAGACTACAACCCCCATTTTCAGCCTTTTGTTGCCATTCCTTTCAGTGGCTGTTTACAACAGTACAGATCAGAGCACATCACCTCACTGTTCTCTAAGATCATCAGCTGAATAGCTGATATTAGGGCTTTGTCTGTCTATGTGTTTTTCCAGATTAGGGGTGCACACATTTCTATTCTTCTTGGTTCTATTTTCCACTTTTCATTTTGGATAGACTGTATGTTACCATGGCAACCATCAATATCTAAATATAGCGCTCTTCAAAGGATTAATTGAACTTGGCTGTAATATAAATTTATGTTCAAAGACACCCACACATCTGCACACATTGCTCCAGATTAGGTCGACCCACACAGCTGATGCTGCAGTATTATTTTACGTGTAACTTTCAGGGATATAAACATGCTTTGTGAGATTTTCTGTCATACCTTGCTTTTTGTCAGGATGGTGTTTTCAATTTCAAAATATAAGCACATTCAGCTTTATAAGATTTGCGATTTGATTTGAAGGCAGGCACTCAGCGACAGCTTGCTGTAGCACTTGTTAAACAGAGAGCAGGTCGGGCTGCTGGAGGCAGTGTGTGCATGGAGCATGAGCTGGTGTGCCTGAGTCACAAGGAGATATATCATTTGTTCTGTTGAACAAAATACGCTAGGAGTTAGTTTACAAGGTTTCATGATGCTATTGTGCATGAGATTCAGTGAACAGTCTGGCAGACTTTATATACTGTGTGAGCTTGATTAGTGAATGGCTTCCAGTTGTGCAGATGAGGCATTAAAGTAGGAGAGTTGGAGCACCACACTCTGGCAGAAACACATAAACACACACAGAGAGGGAGCTGACAACATTAGGAGTGAGGAAGATGGAAATAAACATGGAGACAGCAGGAATAAGGAGAAGGCGTAGCTTTGACCATGGCATTAATGTTGCATGAAAAAGTTTAGAATATTTTGACAGCTTTTTGTCAAATACTTCATGATGAGTTTTAATTTATACTTTTGTTTAAATTAAAACTATTTCTGTGTCAGTATAATATGACCCTAAGAGCTGAAGAGAAACACATATTTCAGTTTAATGACTATTCTCCTTTCTCACAGGTGAGTGTAGTGTCAGATCCAGGACGTCGCGGGCAGCACAACACTCTCAGCCCTTTTCCCAGCCCCTTCCGGAGCCCATTCCGCAGCCCTCTTCGCTGCAGCCCTTTTAAAAACCTGGGCCACGCCACTGGTCACTGCGCCCTGGACCTGGACTGTGATGACGATGACATGAACCTTGGCTGTTTCATTCTGATGTTTGACCTCATCTTAAAACAGGTGACCACCTTCCCGATGAAAAGCTACAAAAAGCACGTTTTTAATTGTGATTAAAGGTCTCTCTCTGATATGCCTCTTTGTGTGTCAACATGTCTTATTGTACAGCCATTTTCACATTATGCAGTATAGTTTAAGCGAGTCACTCTTCTCAGTCATTTATGTAGAGAAAAATGACACATACACACTATACAATGATAATAATACCCACTGGTGGGATCTTGAGATTTGTGGGTCGTGCTCTAATTTGTGTTCCTCTATTTTTATGGTCGTCTCCCCCCGCTGTCCCAGATGGAGCTCCAGGATGACGGTGTGATGCTGGGTCTAGACAGCAGCCTGGGGAAGGATATCGTGGGCATCATCAACAACGTCTTCCAGGCCCCGTGGGGGGGCTCACACACCTGCCAGAAGGATGAGAAGGCCCTAGAGTGCAGCCTGTGCCAATCCAGCATCCTGTGCTACCAGCTGGGCTGTGAGCTCCTGGAGAGGCTGACCCCCCGGGAAGAGATACGCCTGGTGGTAAGACGCACAGCATGCATTTTTATGCATCAACTTTGAATTAACCTTGTGCTTGGGCTTCGGAATGAGTGCATGTAGCTCCACATGTCCCAAACCACAGCGCCAAAAACAACACTGTGTGTCAATTTATGCTACCTTTGTTTTGGAGTACACACACAACATAAAGCATGCCTTTCACTCAGCTTCAACAAGTCTCATTCCTCCACAGGAGCCCACAGATTGTTTGGAGGAAACCTTGCTTACCCCTCCACCGGATTTCTCCATCGGGGTGGAGAATGAAAGCGAGGAAGGAGACAACCCAAGTGGCACGCACACTGACAACCCGAGCAGCCAGTCTCCTGATCACACAGGTGTGTATCGATCGGTTCTGCTTAAAAGTTCATGTTTAAATTAAAAATAACTGGAAGATTAATACCAATCATCCTTAAAGGGATAGATTGACATTTTGTAGTTGATGTTTAATTAATCTATTTAAGCTAGTTGGTGCTTTGGACTACTACTACTACTACAGTTTAGTAGTTTAATAGTTTGATACCACGCTGAGAAACAGTGATGTACATAAAGCCATACAAAATTTTAGAAAACTCGTGAGATATTGTGAGTATGCAGGAAGGCTTGGTAGACATTGTTACTGAGAGACAGAGCAGGACGAGCTATTTCCTCCTTTTTTGCCACAGTACAGAGAAAATTGAAAGTTCAATTGTTTGTAACAGTTGTCTTTCTTTCCAGCAATGAAGAATAACTCAGATAAGAAGTTTTCCTACCAGCAGCTCCCTGTGTCTTTGAAGCTTATATACACCATTCTGCAGGTGCTTGCTCTGAGTAATTGCATAATAAAACAAAGATTAGAGGCATTCAATAATGTTTTTTGCAATTTATTTGAGTGTACATATGGTACACTGTGAGTCACACATGTCTTCTTTATTTTCAGGAAATGTCAAAGTTTGAGGAGCCTGATATTTTGTTCAACATGCTGAACTGCCTAAAGATCCTATGTCTCCACGGAGAGTGTTTGTACATCGCCCGTAAGGATCATCCGCAGTTTCTGGCATACATCCAGGAGAAGATGCTCATCCCATGGTGAGTCCAGAGAACACTCCTCATAAAAGTTTCCAAAAAACCCTAAACCACTCAACTTATTCATCGATGGATTTTCTTGCAGCTTTTGATTGTGCTAACTCCTTGAGCGCCATTTGTGCTTGTGTCTATTCTGTTTTCAGCCTGTGGTCGATGCTGAAATCAGAGTTTTGCCAGCTGGCTTCATTGGCCGTGCCGCAGCTTCTCCACGCCCTGTCTTTGTCACACGGGGCAGACATCTTTTGGAACCTCATCAACACAAACTTCAACAGCAAAGACTGGAAAATACGATTTGAAGCTGGTGAGTGATTAAAGTAACCATGTTAAATTTCAGACTGCGTGTCTTCCTAGGATGGTCACAGACAGTTTGCGCCTTCGTGTGCAGATATGATCAGTATTAATTTAAATCTTTGGCTTAATGGTTTGTTTTTGTGGTTGTAAATGAAGAGGATCATCAGGAAGAGGAGAGGAGGATCTGCTTATATAATAGGCTTCCCAAACCACTGCCTGCCCACATCTCCCCTATGCGTTGCCATGGTTACCTTGGTACAGGCAGCAAAGAGGAATTGTGGGATTAATGAGAGTGTTTTTCACATTGTGATTGGTGGAGAGGATCTATTTGGTCTATCAGTCTATCCAAATGTTGATCTATGCCATGACGTTGAGCACCTATAATGGTATTATATCCATTTAGAAATATTGGTAGAAAGCTACACATGCATGTAATATATTTCTTAATAAAGTCAACTAGTGTTCTGACTCACTGCGCGGCCCCACACTCGCCCACGCCGACACCTAGCGCTCAACACCACATTGGCTAAGAGCTTATGGGTATAACAGCGCGGCGTCTATTTTTAGATTTTAATCTGAGGTATGATAAGTAAATCACTTCATTTATTGAAAACATTATGTGCGCTTAAAAAATGCATCATATTGTGTGAAGACAAATATTTTGAACTGGGTAGTAGCTAAGTAAAACATTAACATCTCAGGGCTGATTCTGGTTATTGAATCATTGTAATTATATGAGGACATCTGGCTGCTCACTTGCTCTGTCTTTGTCTGCAGCAGTAATTCATTTCTCTCTCTATTCTCATGATATCCTCTCAGTTGAGAAGGTAGCTGTGCTGTGTCGTTTCCTGGACATTGGTGCATTGACAAAAAACCACTTGCTGAAGTATGCCTTGGCTCACGCTTTCTGCTGCTTCCTGGCCTCTGTGGAGGACGTCAACCCCGCTGTGGCCACCAGGGCCAGGCTGCTACTGGACACAATCAAGAGGCCATCCCTCCAGGTACCTTGCTCTTGCATCTGAAAAGCTTTTAACAACAACATTTCAGTTTATTTTTAATTTCATGGAGAATTTTGCATGAAGGATAAATAAATGAATCCATCCTTACTAAGACAGGGTATGTTTGTGTGTATTTAAATGTAGTTTTGATATTTTTCCAGTTAATGTGTCTTTATTGTGGTTTTGTATCTTTAATATGTTGAAATTTGATTGGAAATTTGTATGTGTACGTGCATTTTTAGGGCTTATGCCTGTGTCTGGATTTTCAATTTGACACTGTGGTGAGAGATCGTCCCATTATTCTCAGTAAACTCCTACTCCTGCACTTCCTGAAGAAAGATATCCCCGCGCTTAGCTGGGAGTTTTTTGTCAACCGCTTTGAAACATTATCTCTGGAGGCTCAGTTACACCTGGACTGCAACAAAGAGTTTCCCTTCCCTACTAGTATGTATCTGCCATGTCCCCATTCAGATGTTTTACACCTGTAAGAGAAGATTTATAACTTAACAGTGCTTTGAGTAAGCTTTGCAATCCTTGTTTCTTTGACAGCTATTACAGCTGTACGAACTAATGTAGCTAACCTCAGTGATACAGCAATGTGGAAGATACGCCGGGCCCGTTTCGCGAGGAATCAGCAGAAGAGTGTGCGCTCCCTCCGTGACAGTGTAAAAGGAGGCACGGACACGCAGTCTAAAAGAGCGTTTTCACTCCCTGAGTCACTGAGCAACCGACTACGTGAGTAGACGACATCAGCTGTCAGGCTGTCAGTCTTATTTCTAACCTGTGTCCAAAAGTCTGTTGTTAAAAAGTGTTTGCAAATAGCGTTTGAGACTTTTTAATGTGCTTTGGCTGACATGCTATGCCATAGAAGTCTATAAAAACCATCTTTCTATTTGGAAAATGACCTGCCATTTTCGATTCTGTCACAAAGCAGTGATCATTGCCTTTTTTCAGAGTCCTTGCGGGTGAAAATATTTGCAAATACTGTTTGACCAAGCTCCTGTCCCATTTTCCTAATGTTTCTCTCCTCACTTATATGTTCCCGACATTCATTTCACTTAAATGTTTTATCTGTGGCTCTTCGCAGAAGGCTGTCTGAGTTTCTGAGATGTGATACTCGTGCTGTCTTCAAACACAATCAGTTTATCTGGTTGCCCTTAGTGTTGATAACATTTGGATTACATACAGTTAAAAAAATTATACACGTGTGTGAATATGTGTTGGATGATGATGAAGCTCAGACATGTGTCCTGTGCTACCTTCCATGTACACTCTCCTAAATCTTGCTCTTCATATGTGGTTTTTAGCTCTAAGGCTTACGAGGCAAGAGTTCTCTGCCCCGACACTGGGAGATATGATAGAAAAAGTCCTGCCAGGTAAATAACGTTCCAAGTCTTCATGGTCACATCATATTGGAGAAAAAGTACAATAAGACTATCATGAAAACTTTGTACAAATATGAAATATTCAGTATTGTCGACACTCTCGACACAATCCTCAGTGAACAAAAAACTAGACAGTCTGTTTTGTGTTTACCCCATTCACATATTCCATTAATGCTCTCTTGGCAGAGAAATGGACAGCATAAGCTGACACCCCTCCACCTCTGTGTTGTTATCTTCCCTGCTACCGCACCCCTACCCTCTCCCCATCTTATCTCCCTGTCTGCAGCACGTTTTCTCCCGCACTTTAACCCTGACGCTTCAGCCCCTCTTACAGGGCAGACCCCTTCTCCCGAGGATGACACCATCATCAGAGACCTTCTCCCTGAGAACGCTGGCGTGGATCATCAGACGGTTCACCAGCTGATCATGGTCCTCATGAAATTTATGGCCAAAGACCAAAGCAGTGCGGAGGCAGATATTGGCAGTGCCAAGGCTTTCAACACAGTGAAGCGTCATCTGTATGTGCTGCTGGGCTATGATCAACAGGAAGGCTGTTTCATGATTGCACCTCAGAAGATGCGCACCTCCACCTGCTTTAATGCCTTCATCGCCGGCATTGCACAAGTACCTGAAATATAATCACATTTTTGTATCTAAATGTTTGCACCTGCATATATTGCAAGAGAGTGTACCTGAACATCACAACTACTACTAGTGAATTTAACTTATTTGCTCACAGGTACTTGACTACAATATTAGTTTGGGAAAGCAGCTGCTCCCCCTTGTGGTCCAGGTGTTGAAGTACTGCACATGTCCCCAGCTGAGGCACTATTTTCAGCAGCCTCCTCGTTGCTCCCTTTGGGCCCTCAAACCACACATTCGGCAGATGTGGCTCAAAGCACTTCTAGTTATCCTTTACAAGGTACTTCATATTTTTTATTGCATGATTAACTGTACATTGAGTCTGCTGCATAATTCCAACCTAACCTCTTAGATATTTCTTTTATCTTTTCGTGACATATTTTCCCTAAATCTTTTGTACAAAATGAGCTTACATAGTTTTTGTGCACTGTAGTACCCTTACAGAGATATGGATGGCAGTAAAGTGGTCCTCCATTTGATCCACATCACCATCAACACACTGAATGCACAGTATCACAGCTGTCGCCCCCATGCTACAGCAGGACCACTCTACAGTGACAACTCCAACATAAGCCGCTATAGCGAGAAAGAAAAAGGTGGGAAAAGTAACAAATGTTGTCTGTCTCAGCAGCAGACTTCTGTAAGTCCTAGAATATGATGACAGATATCATAATATCATAGATTGTGATGCTAGAATAAGAGGGAAAAGACATTGTTCAGCCAGTCAGGTTATGACTTTTTAATGCTACATTAATGCAGTGCTCAAGTACATTTCACATATTTGTCCTCCACATTAGAAGAGGACAGTGTATTTGATGAGTCAGACGTCCATGACACGCCGACTGGTGCTGCTAACAAGGAGTCCCAGACCTTCTTTGCTCGCCTGAAGAGAATTGGTGGCAGCAAGTCTGTGAAATACCAGCCGGTAGAGCTGAATGCCAAGAGAAGTAAGAGGCAGAGGCTTTCAATGTCAAGTGTGCTTTATATTAAGCAAATGGATTCAGTCTTTATCATGCAATAATATTTTTTTATGATTTTGTCTCATTTTCTTTCCTTGCATCAGGTGAAATTGAGCTGTCAGAGTACCGTGAAGCTAGCGCCCTTCAGGATAGCATCCTGCATTGTGTGCGGGAGGAGAGCACCAGGAAGAAGAGACTACAGGCCATCCACAAGCAGAAGTCTTTGGATATTTCCAACACAGATTCCATTCTCTTCAGTCTGGATGAACATCGGCGCAAGTCCTGCATTGATCGTTGCGACATGCAGGTGCCCCCTGTGGTCCTGCCCCCATCCTCCACTACGCCCCACAACAGGTATCATGGGAAAGGTTCCTCTGATGGGTCTTCAGTTCGGGTTGATCCCGTGGACCGACGGGGCTCTCGAGGCGGCCAGTCTGACATCTCCAAGCCCGTCATACCAGAGGTCCGCCTCAGCTGCATGGAGACTTTTGATGACAAAACAGATCAGGGCTCTTTGGAGGGATCAGCTCAGGGAAAGGACGATCAAGACTTGATAGACCTGTCCTCTGATTGCACCTCAATTCCAGAAAAGCACTCGCTGCTCTCCATGTCTGACAGCGACTCATTGGTCTTTGAACCGCTACCACCTCTGAGGATTGTAGAAAGTGATGAGGAGTTTGATCTTAACACCATCATAGGCTCCAAGTTTAGTGGGAGTCCAAAAGTCTCAGCTTCTCCTGCAAGCAGCAACACTTTGCGACTGTCCCCTGTTGTTCAGGTGAGTGTGGAGGACTGCTCCACTGACAAAAAGACCCCAGAGCTTGTGGTGGGAGAGGGGTGCTCACAGCATACATTTGAAGGAAAGGAGCCTATCCGCGTGCCTCGCAGCACCTCTCTGGAGCTCCCAGACCGATCAGAGAACATCTCCCATGAAAGCCCCATGACCCTAAAGCAGAAGAGAGACCTGCTGAGAAAGTCCCCACATGTCCCTGTCACCTCGCTAGACGACACATGTGCAACCCCTGAAGAAATCAGGACTCTTATAGGACCCAGCACCAGTCCCTCTGGCAGGACTATCTTCCTCGACATCCCCGAAGACAAAGCAGAGCCGCCTTCCTCACCAGAGAAGAGCAAGAGCAACAGCAATGACGAAGAAGAAGCGGATGGAGACGACGAAGAGGAGGACGATATGGGCGACGAAGCTGACAGCGACCCCAAACCTGACAACGCAGATGAGAACGATGAAGCTGAGTTTAAAATCCAGATTGTTCCCCGACAGCGTAAACAGAGGAAGATAGCTGTGAGCACCATCCAGAGGGAATACCTGGACATCTCGTTCAACACATTCGACAAGCTGGGTGCCGAGCAGACCACAGAAACAGGTAAGGAGAAAGGACACGTGAACACAAACCAGAGCGTGCTGGTGTTGATTTCAAAATTCTCTTTTAAGAAAAGCTTGTTAAACCTTATTTGTTACTTTTTGTACAAGTGTGGTCAAAAGTGATTTTTTTAAGAGATCAAACTATTGTAGAATAATTCCAGCTAAACTTAGAGCACTGTAGCCTATTTACTACAAAAGAGTTCTACTTTAAGCCAGAAAACGACATTCCTGAGGTGTTGTCACAGTTTATTTATATTCAGCTGACTCACATCAGCTGTTTCTTGGTGTTTGACGTAAGCCTACAGAGATGCTGCCTAAACCGACCGTTTATAAATTAGCTGCGTACGTTGCTGTGACCGGGCACTCTACTTACAACTTTTAACTGTATTTTAACTTAATTCTATTCATCTGATTGTTATTAATTTATTATTTTATCTCTTTAAAAATTTTTGATCTTTAAAAATATCAGTTTTCTTGCATTTCTTTTATTATGAAGTGCTTATTCTGTCATCAGAGTGAAATGATCACCACTAACCACTTCATTGTCCCGTTCCATGCTGGTTTTGTGTGTGTGTGTGTGTGTCTACTTTCCCAATTATACAATGAGGTTTTAATGTAAAAGTAAAAGACTGAATCAGAATTTTTTTGTACTTCAATTTCCGGCATGGCACCAAATCATGCCTCTATTGAGGTTGCGTGATAAAGCGCTAAACTTCATATAACCTTTTTTCCTCTTAAATTATCACTTAAAAATATTAGACATCTTTGTATTGTTTTACTGATTATTCTTGGAAGACCTCTGGTATATATTCTGATGCCAATGCTCGCCCATCATTCACACACATTGCCTTGCAGATCATAAAGTTATGTCTACTTTGGAAAAGCCACGAGAATCTGCCTCAGCACCAACACTCGAAGCTGCTATACCTGAAACAAGTCATCGCTCTTCAGTGTCAAGTAGGAGCCAGACACTCACTACATCATCTCTTTACCGACTTCAGATAAATTGTTTTTTGTGTGTTACTAGTGTGATGTCTAATATACCATAACCTATTATTTATATGTTTTTCTCTTTACAGATTCACTTTCTACAATTTTGTAATGGAGCTTGAAATGTTAAATTAACATCACATAATATCCTGTGATCAAATTTTTAACCACACGGGAAAAAAATACCAATATGTAATGTTTTAAGCTTTAATTTCTAACCAGTTTCACCTGAATCTGTTACAATAATGGTTTGGTTAATCAGGACTTGTGCAAAATGGCCTACAGTCTAACCCTTACTGGTTATCCTGAAATGACTTTCACAGACAGTTAAACCCAGGTACTGTTTTCTTGTCTTTCTCTGACCTCTAGCTCAGTACCGGCAGGTGAAACGAGGCTCTCTGGGAGCTTTAACCATGAGCCAGCTTATGAAGAGACAGCTGGAGCATCAGTCCAGCGCACCACACAACATCTGCACATGGGAGACGGGTCAGTCACTGTAGACATTTTTCAGTTATGACCTTTTGAGGAGACGATGACATAATAACGCATGCAAGAACACCAGACACCCATGAGAGTTAACTGAAATTAAAAGAAGAGGATAGTAAAACACCACTTAATCAATGGTGATGACTTTTATGTTTTTATAGCCATTCGCAGGTTAGCAATTGCACTGAAAACTGACTCTAAAATGTGATTCATCAAAATTAAATCTTTTTTATTGAACTAATTTTAGTCAATTATATTATTTTAGGAATGATGTAAGAGGAGCGATGATGTAAGAGGGCTTTTAAATTACCATAAAAGCCCTCTTATGTACATGCCTTATTACAGGCAGTGTTAGTCCCCTCATTTGATAAACTCTGTCTGAGCTACTCTGAATACATTTTCATTTAAATAATTACACTGAATCTAAACTTCAGTCAAATTTCTTGTGCGCTACAAGGTGAAAAGGAAATTTGATGTGTTTATTGCCCTAATTGTTATTTTATGACTGATATTTTTCTGTTGCAGGTCCTACGAAGACCAGTCTCCTCTCAGCACCGAGCACAGTCAGCATGTTCGTCCCTGCACCCGAGGAGTTCATTGACGAGCAGCCTACCACGATGTCTGACCGGTGAATTAATCACTCAGTAGCTATATCTTTAGAGCTGTATTAAAGTCGAATTTTATTGATTTATTGGAAAATTGCAAATCTATATCTACTGGTGCAAACAACAATAAATCCAGACACTAACTTTTGATCTCAGTGCTCGAGATCCTGTGACAACAGAGTTCAAAGTGTCTTTACATTATGTCTATGTTTTACCACCAATGTTTCAGGGTAAATGCTGCCGCTTATTAATAGTAACTAACTGAAAGAGAATTAAAAAGGATTCCGAATGTCAGATTTTACAGATGTGCTGGAAAAAATCCTAAAAATATTATTCGGTGAGTGTCAACCACATGTCTGAATTAGACTTTGCACAAGAGCCGCTCTCAATCACGCCCTGGAGTTAAAAAACATTGCCGTGAAGGGTGTCTGTAATGAAGTGTTATACACACGGTTTGTTGGTTTTGCAAGTGATAAAGCAGCAGCTGCAATTAACCGATAGAAAGAAACAGCCACACCTCTCTGTGGAAAAACTGGTTTTAACCCGACCATCATTCACATTTAGAACCTGCAGCCCACGAGGCTGTAAAACACATTACAGAACAGATTAATTTTCGCATATTTATTGATTCTTAAACCTTCTGCTCTTGATCTCAGTAAATTTAACAGGGTGGCTCCTTCCCTGTCTGGATATTTAAAGATGTGGGTAAAAGAGGGATAATGTGTTAAAGATGACTTTGCAAGAAAGCAGAAAAAGGGATCTAACCCATTTAGAGCAAACCGTTTTGTTTGGGAAATGGTGTAATTTGATTTGATAATTCTTTCTTTAAACTTAACATTTTGACATTATCTCATATTGAAGTTGAATGGCACAGCTGGCTAAAGAGCAGCAAGTGGAAGTGGGAATTTATTATTATTTTTTTTTTAAATGTAATAAAAAAAAGGAAATTATTATTGTATTATTGTAAACACTGTGGTTACATTTTTAAGGACTAAACTTTCAATAAAAATCAATTCAATTCAATTTTATTTATATAGCGCCAAATCACAACATCAGTCGCTTCAAGGCGCTTTATATTGTAAAATAGACCCTACAGCAATATATACAGAGAATAACCCAATAGTCATATCAAAGTGCTAGCTCATAGGTGCTATGAGCTAGCACTTTGGTGACAGTGGGAAGGAAAAACTCCCTTTAAACAGGAAGAAACCTCTGGCAGAACCAAGTTCAGGGAGGGGCAGCCATCTGCCGCAAGTTGATTAGTTAAAGTAAATAAATGTACACTTAAAGAAGTAATTAATATTTTAATGGGCTTCAGGTGATTATATAGGATTGGAGGTGTTGAGGGCTTACAGTGATTGTTACAGTTGGGGTGCTCACATTAAACATGGTCAATAAGGTTTTAAATAAGGACACCAGACTAGGTACAAAAGCTTAGCAATCAGACTGCTCTAAGCACTCAATTTCAAACTTTTTTTTTGCTATCCTGATTTCAGAGACAAGGGATATTCCTAATATGGTAATCCAATGCACACAGCTCTGGTTGTGAGCACTGTTCAAACAGTTTGTGAAGGGCTCCCAATCAGAAAAGTGGGCTTAAAGAGAGGAGAGTGAAAACTGCTTGTTGCAGACCTTGGATGATTGGAGAGGCTGCAACAGACCCAGTACTGAACTGTAAATAATGCAAAGCTTTTCTAGTGGATTCACCC
>VUQR01016340.1:28498-61457 GCA_015108515.1 Hemichromis elongatus
GGGATACCCCCCCCCCCCCCCCAACAAAAAAAACAAAAACCTGGTGCTTAAAATAAGAAAAATAGGTCCGTCTTTATGCCAAATCTAGCCTGATGTATTTCTGTGTGATGTCTCAGGTGTCGGGACTGTGCAGCTGTTCTGGAAGAATATGATGAGGAGACTCTCAGCCTCGCCGTGGTGGTTCTTTCCATGTTCATTCACCTCAGCCCAGATTTGGCTGCTCCTATGCTTCTTGACATCATGCAGTCTGTGGGCAGGTACAAGAGCTCCAGTAACTGTCCCTGCAATTTCCATCCTCACAGCACTTCACTGTTAAATGAAGTTTCATAACTCACTCTTAGAGCTCATGCATAATTCATCTTTGAGTCCTAATCCGTTGCTTTGACTTCTCTCAGGTTGGCATCTAGTGGCAATTTTTCTGGACAAGCTGAGAGGTATGAGACATAAAAGCCATAACACCAATGTGTGCAGATGTCCACTGTGCTTATAGATGAGTTTAATAATATATGCCAAGTGTGACTGCCCTTCTAACACAGCTATTCTCCCTGTGATGTCCTGCAGTATGTTGATCCCAGGGAATGTAGCAGGTGTAGCCAAGCAGTTCCTGCGCTGTATGTTTCACCAGCTGGCTCCTAACGGCATCTTGCCCCAGCTATTCCAGAGTAACATAAAAGGTTTGTTCAAAAAACTGAAAATTCAGCTTGAACTTGTTATAGAAAAGAAACTTAGCTTCACACTTTATTGTAATGTGGCTACTTTTAAACATTCAATCTAACATCATTAGAGTTCCCATTGTACAAACTGCTCCCTTCTTTCTTTTAACAGATGGAAGTTTTCTGCGAACACTTGCATCCTCGCTGATAGATTTCAATGAGCTCAGTTCTGTTGCTGCTCTCAACATGCTCCTCGAGGTGGGATTTTTTTCTTTATGTTGATGTATTGAGTCATTCAACCAGCAGGAGGAGCTCTTGTCAAAGCAAATGATTTTGTGTCTCCAGCTTCATGTGTAGCGTAGGCCCATCTAAACATCACATCATTTGGGCATTTCAGGAAACGTGCTTGGATCTGCACTCCTCTGCTAGTTTATTGTACTTATAGCTGAATAAGATAAGAGCCTATTGATGCACGATGATCAGTGCAGTCATCTGTACTTCAGTGCCCTAAATCCCCTGCTCTTATCATGAGCGTTGTGACTGATCAGGAGTGAAATGATGGAAATATCTTCACATATAGAATTTCATTATATAACCCCTTTGATGGTTTATGCCTCCCTGCCTCCTAGGGCTTGAACAACAAAAAGAGTCTTCCAGCAGGGGGCACAATGCTGCACTGCCTGGACAACATTGCCACCTTCATGGAGGCTCTCCCCATGGACTCTCCCAGCAACCTGTGGACAACCATCTGCAACCAGTTCCAGACCTTCCTAACAAAACTGCCCTCTGTGCTTCCTCTGAAGGTAGATATCAGCTCTTCCAAGCACTTAGTCATGGTCTTTTGTGCTTTAATGTGATTATTGTTGAAGGAAAACACATTTAGCCGTGCCCTCAGTGGGTTCAAAAGGACTCAAAAGTCTCAAAATTGTAATTGATTTCACTCTGACACTTTTACCTTGGAGGTCAGATTAGTGTGCAATCATTTGCAACCCTCACAAGCACAGAGGAGAGGTCAACTTATTTTGCGATATGTGTCTTATCAGTGTCCTATGGATTCCAGTTTAAGGATTATCATTTGCCTGCTGAAAATCCCAACAACAAACGCAACTCGGGTAAGTTCAAAGCAGAACGTCAGCGTCTCCCCTTTCTGCCCTTTAATAACTAACCTATTTCTACTTTTCCTCTATCACACACAGAGTCTCCTGGAGCCCTTTTCCAAGCTGCTAAGCTTTGTCATCCAGTATGGAACATTTGGTCTCTCCTACCTCGTGGAGCTATGTGGACTTTGTTACAAAGCCTTCAATAAGGTACTTTTGTGTGTCTGCAGCTTGTGCAAAGTCTTGAAAGAGTTAAACCCTTCAAACTAATCTGCAGTTTGCTGCTTATTCACTCATCACTTTTTTGGTGCTACACCTACTTGCTCGACACTCCAGTCAGCCTGAAATGTGGCCGTGTGTCACAGATGATTAAGTAGGCAATCAGCTAGTATTGATTAACATGATTAGTTGGTGTGCTAGGACCGAGGATGTATGGTGTGTTTCTCAATGGCTGCCTCAGACAGCGATGGAGCCAGGGCTGTCTGCACTGTTCGGACAGATGAATCCTCAGTCCTCCACCACTGTCAGCACTGCGTGGTTTATGCCTCTTGTGGTATTGATTTTTTTTTTTTTTATAGCCGCTTTAATTCCTGACCTTATAATATCCACATTTCATAACTCAGAGTTGCTATGAATGATTACTTTTGGATCTTTACCCTCTGCCGTTTTTTTTTTCATGGTAAGGTGAGGTGTCAGGGAAGAGCTGATTTTCAATGATTTGTTTAAATTCAGTTCAGTTTTGGAGGTCAGGTGTTAAGGATGCACACTCGAGCTCTCTGGACCTACTAAAGTTGGTCACACCATCCATCACTTGTCACCTCTGCATCACACCATATGTGGCTGAGCCTTGTGGCTTGAGACCGGCCTTTTAATTTGCTATTTTCAAAACTTGCATGCTCCATTAGGTTTTAATCACGAAAGTGCTGCGTACAGGTACGTGCATTAGCAAGCCACGCAGTGAGAAATGTCAGAAGAAAGCTCTGCATTGTGCAGAAGATCATGTGCTTGCTCCTAACATAAGCAAATATGACTACAAAGAGAAAGCGAGAGACAAACTGGAAGTCAGAAGATGACAGTGTGGTTTGTAAACAGGCAGCTGGGCTTTGTGTGGAAGGGATGAACAAAGAGAGCAGCCTGTCCTCTGGGAGGGAGAAGGCTGCCTGACAGCCTCATCTGAGCTGCCTGGGACTCTGGGAGGAGAGATCTGGACTGGCCTAAATCTACTCCTCAGTTTTCACTATTCTCTGTCTCCCCAGCTTTCCTCCCTCCCCTCTCGCTGCCTGTCCTTCCCCCTCTATTCAAGCTACAGAGTTTATGCTCTCCTCGCAGCATGAGTAAGGCAGAGTGATAATAGAAAAAGGCAGTCTTGCTGCATCAGTACATTTACTCCACTCTCTATTTTCTCGCATCCAGGAGAGAGATAAGTTCTACATGTCCCGCATTGTGGTGTTAGAGCTCCTGCAGGCTCTCAAGTTCAAGTCTCCTCTGCCTGACACAAACTTATTACTTCTGGTTCAGGTAAAAACAAAAAAATCTCTCTCATCCATTTCGGTGTACGAGAAAAGTACAGCGATTCAATCTGACTGCAATTCTATAACTCACTGTGGATTTTGCCAGTTTGTTTGTGCAGATATCGGCACACGGCTAGCGGAATCCACCATCATCCAAAAGCAGATGATCTCAACGCTGCCGGGGGTGAGACTTAAATCGCTGTGTGCTACGCTGTCTTATTAAAATCAGCCTCATAAAACAGCAGGAAATATAGATAGGCTCCACTGTGATTCCTACTAAAGGATAAACTGCTGTTTCTCTCTACAGTGTACGACGGCAGCTATGGAATGCATGCGGCAGTATATAAGTGAGCTCCTGGACTTTATTGCAGATATGCACACACTAACCAAACTTAAAGTAAGTATTGTTCTTTGTGTGAGTTTGCAGTTTGGACACATCTCATGTGTAGAGTTTTCTTTTTTCATCCTTATCTTTTGTTCACTCCAAATCTGCTCTTCAGAGCCATATGAAGGCTTGTTGTCAGCCGCTGCACGAGGACACTTTTGGGGGCAACCTGAAAGTGGGCTTGGCACAAGTTGCAGCCATGGAGATCAGCAAAGGCAATCACCGCGACAACAAAGCTGTCGTGCGTTATCTTCCCTGGCTTTATCATCCGCCATCCACCATGCAACAAGGGTAAAATGATGAGACTAAGAATGACTGACTTAATATGAAAAATTAATGGTGAAAGAAGATCTGCACACTGTGTTGATAATTGAATTGTTGAACTCATTTTCATTTTTTCTTTCTCTGTAGGCCAAAAGAATTCATTGAGTGCGTGTCCCACATTCGTCAGCTGTCCTGGCTTCTTTTGGGCTCCCTGACGCACTGTGCCCTACACCAGGGCTCCACCTCCTGCATGCCCATCCCTCTCGACGCTGGCTCCCACATTGCAGACCATCTTATCATCATCCTGATTGGCTTCCCAGAACAGTCGAAGGTCTGGCAGACACAAATCTCTTTAAATGATCCCACTCAGATTTTTGCCAATGCGATTTGTGGCAACCACAATGGCCTTTTCAGTTTCGGTCTCGGTCTTTATCCTCAGACGTCAGTGCTGCACATGTGCTCCCTATTCCACGCCTTCATGTTTGCACAGCTGTGGACCATCTACTGCGAGCAGGCAGCCGCCGCTCCCTCCTTGCAGAACCAGAACCAGACAGAGTTTTCTTCCAGCGCCATCCTCACGGGCCTCGAGTTCTGGAGTCGGGTTACACCCAGCATCCTGCAGCTTATGGCCCACAATAAAGTCGTAAGTGTCACGTGGTATCCTTTGCAAACATCTGTCTGAGACACTCAGGACTGTTGTGTGGAAGAATGGTGATTTTCTTCTTTTAATATTGCGAGTAAACAGTAAATATGTTACACGAAATTAAGTCTATTTCATATTTGTCTCTCAGATGGTAGAGATGGTGTGTCTTCATGTCATTAGTTTAATGGAAGCCCTGCAGGAATGCAACTCAACCATCTTTGTCAAGGTTTGCTATAAGTCCAGTGTCTTTCCGTATAGATAGGGCTGTATGTTATCTCCATAACATGTAGAATAATGCCCATTTATTCATCTCCATTTCTTTTTTCAGTTAATTCCTATGTGGCTACCCATGATTCAGTCAAATCTTAAGGTAAGTGCTTTTAAAAGGTTTAATCATACAGATTAATGTTAATTACTATTCATGATTTCAAACTGAAACACTGTCCTCTTCTCTTTTCGTCGTAAGCATCTGTCTGCAGGGCTGCAGTTACGTCTTCAGGCCATCCAGAACAGGGTGAACCGCCAGTGTCTGCAGGGCCAGATGTCCGGAGCCCCTCCGTTCGCCCTGCGCAAATGGCTGCAGTGCACCCAGTTCAAGATGGCTCAGGTGGAGATCCAGTCATCTGAGGCTGCGTCACAGTTTTACCCCATGTGACCTGTTCTGTGGTCAGCTCTGCCTCACCTGGGTCCCTAGGCCTGCATAAATCTGCTCTGGCTGAAAAATGGACTCTTATATAAACTGATACTGTGTGGGATTCGTTTGAAATGAATCATTTTCAGAACCTCTAGTATATGTACAGTAAATCTATGCTATTTTAAAATACTAACACTGGAGTTGAACTGTGTAGAAGAACTGTGTCAGTTGCTCAGTCTGTTGCATTTAACAGATTTGAAGAGTCAGACAACTATAGAGGATTTCCACAGACCCATGTTAGTAATAGCAAGGGCCTGAAACCAAATGCTTGTTTAATCATAGATATGTTCACTCTGTGACATTCATAACCTATCACTTTTCAAGTTGCTTGGTTGCAAGCCGAATAATAAAAGTACAAGTTTTTCTAAACATTGAGACGCTTTGACATTTCGAATGAATTGCCGAGCCTTTAAAAATTCAAATATGACATTTTCTGCCCTTTGATGTCCTGGCTGATGGGGAAAATGCCCAGCTTACCATAATGTGGATGGCGGAGAGATAAAATCAGCTCTGCTGGCTGTTCCTCTGAGTTAGAAAAACCTCAGGTGTCTACGGGAAAACGACATGACATGCATTACCCAGCTCCCGGCTGAGATCCTTGTCAGACTGTCAGTCATGCTGCCTTTTGCCATCAGAGCTCAGATCGATCAGAGGCCAATCCGAGTTGCGGCAGCAGCTTTGTAACTCGATAACGTGGAGCCAGACATTGGAGGTAAACAAGACTATTTCGGTTTGCTCCCCCCTCACCCCCAAAGTGGAAAGACACCCCTCCTCCTCCTACTTCAGCCCTCCCTTCATTGGCAGCAGCGAAACAGATAGGCCCACGCATATACCAAGCAAATACAATTACCTTTGGCCTAATGTGGTTTGTTGTGATTAAGGATTTTTGTGAGGTCTAACTGTATTACCATGAAGCTCTTGTCTGAGAATAACAGATGACATGACAGCAGGCCCCGAAAACTGAACAGCACATTAATCTTTGTTTTGATCTTTTCTGCTGCAAGGATTTCATTATCAGGATTTAGCATGAATTAGATCTGCTGATATAGATGTATTATGCGAGGAAAAATGAGCTTATCAGACCAAAATAAGTCACATTTGATCAGCACATAAATTCTTTAAAATATTACTTTTCAATCGCAGCTGGTATTGAAAGACCCATGTTGAGAGGTGTCTGCCAAATGAGTCACTAGTATAATGATATCACACAATGTGACTAATGAACACGCACTTACACACATGCGCACACACTCCCCGGTGACCTCAAGCTAGCTGAATCAGGCTGCAGTGCCCCTTCTCATCAACCTCTAGCCATGGCTCATCAAAGAGGTCCTTTCCTGCTGCGCCTCTACGTGTGAGAGTGTGCATTAGAGTGATGTTAGCTACAGGTGTGTATGAGTGCATGTGTCCCTGCGTGCGTTTAATCAAGTCCCCCTTGCTCTGGGGTTGCATCTGTCAGCCACTGCCACCGTTGTGATCGTTTGAACTCGGAGCCCTTTCTGAAAGAACCTTTCTCATTAGCAGCAGCTTATGTAATCAGTGTCCCACAGGTATCCAGCACGTTCCCCACCCCTGCCTGCCTGCCTCCTGCAGGACCATATGGGAGCGCTGACCTGATGAGTAGGCAGCTGGAGGTGCTGAGGGTAATTAACACTGACCAAAGGCCTGGCGGGCAGAGAGGGTGTGAGTGGGTCCTCAAAGACTGTGAAGGTCAGCTTTAAAAAAAGGATTGTGCAAGCTCTCTCACACAACCAATGCACCAGCACAATTCATCACCAGGTGTGTGTGCTGGTGACATCTCGTGCTTACAGAGCAGAGATATAGAAGCAGTAGATAGAACTCAGCAGCATGTTGGTAAAAACAAGTGGTTTAAAAAAATTAAATCAGTGTTCCAACACCTTTTTGCTGTAAGGAAAGACTCGGAAAACTTGTTGAGACAGTGACAATCCCCGGTACCCCTGCCTAGTGCTGTCACTTTGGTTTTATTACAGTGAAATCCACAGCGCCCTGGCTGGACAATGCATGAATGTTTAAATTGCTCTGAGTGTCCATTTGCATTACCGTCAAGTGACACATCCAAAGCAGGGAAGGCAGAGAACTCGATGGTCTCTCATTCACATTATAATTCATCAACATTCCTCTTGAGTGCTCTTGTACATCAGCCTGTACAGCACAGGTTTAGGCTCCCTTGTTTGTTTCACATCACGGTCTGATGTGCAAATTAAAACAGAAATAGGAACATTGCTGCACGACCTAGTGTAAGAATGCAGGCTCTGTAAGAGGTGTTTTAAATCCATTACCCTCTTTTAGCCTACTGTAAAAACCTCATTTTGTTATATCAACTCATGTTCTTGCTCTAGTAGCAGAAATCTTTTACACACGCGCTAGCACACACACACACATACACACACTTTTTGGTGACACTGTTATTGATCGAGCCCAGAACTTGCACAATATGTGACCTAAAAGTTTTCTGGCTTGTGCCATTAAGCCCCACGGAGAGAAGTACGCTTGTAAATCGCAGTTCATTAAAGATGCACTGTGTGAGACAGACTGAGAACATGTCCTCCGCTGTGGGGGACCCAGGAGACAAGGCCAGCACAGCTCTGCCCAAAGACGCGAACGGCACAGCACAGCGTAGAGCAGACGAGATGGGCACAGGCTAAATATAACAGTCTCACTTTTATCACCTTCACCACGTACGGGCCAGCTCGTCTGCCTACGTATAACAGTGGTTTTATAACTTCACATGCATTTCTTTAAACACAACATACTGTGGGTCAGTTGTTATGTACAGTTTTATTTACAACTGAAAAACTCAGCAATGAAATCAACTTATGCACATTTTGTTATCTGTTTGGTATAATGCATAAATTGTGTATGCTCTATTGATTGCCATATATACATTAATGGCTTGCTCCATCAACATGACAACACTGACATAATTCTAAGTGGTAGCACAATTTTTAAACATATGTTCTGTTACACTGTACATGAATTAACAGTCCAGAAGGCAGATATTTAAATATCAATATTTACATTCATGCATCCATCATTTCTCTCATATAGGTACATAGTGGGGTTTACTGTTAGCTAATACCTGTGCACTTTTAAATGCAGTATGTTTTTTTTATTCCCCCTTTATTTTCCACAGTTTAGCCAATATCTATACTTAACTGACAGCCACAGAGTACAGCACACTCTCACTGAGTACACTCATCTGCATGCACACTCACAGACAGACAGACACACACACACACACACACACTCATACACACGCGCACATGCATGCCTGCACAGACACACGCAGATTTAGTGTATTAAAGAAAAAAAGAAAGAAAAGAAAGCAGAGCAGCGTTGAGTGATGCTCCAGTTCAGCTCAGTTGTGTTTTTCCAGCAGGGATGAGGAGGATGCCTGTGACAGCACTGAGTCACACACATGCTTGATGAGGCCATCTTCTGTGCAACCTGATCTCTGGCTATTGGCTAAGTCTCCTGTCTCTCACCAGTCACAAGGTCAGCTCTGGGCTCATGTCCCCTGTTTCTATAGTGATGGGCTAAGCCCTTCTTGACAGACAGAAAAATGAAGATTGTCACGTCCAGACAAAACACGGCGGAAGGCATCCAGCTGACCACGGGACACTGGGCAACAAGATTTAACTGGACGACAGGGAGAGCAGGTTTAACTTGCACTGGGCGAACAAATCGGAAAGTCGGGACTGGCGTGTGATGCAGGACAGGGGCATTGTTCGGGTAACACACATTCACATAGAACATCATGGAGGCCCCTGACTTTTTTAGCTGAAGTCTCAGGGAAACACAGAAGAGGCTATCAAACACCCAGAGACAAAACAACTGATACCAAAACTCTTTGCAGAGCAAGCGCGTTTTCTGCATCAGTGTCTCAACAAACTGACAGCTGGCTTAAAGCACTGGTGCATCACAAATGAATTATATGATCTATAAATTATTTACTTAGAAAACAGAGCTCTCAAGAAATAAGATGAATTTGTCAAGATGTTCAAGATTTGAAAAGATGTGAGTAACTTACAAGACTGTTGTTGTTCCCTTTTAAGTAGAAAAATAAATTCAAAGATAGACAAGTAAATAAATAGAGGAAATAAATATATGGATGACGGAAATATATATATATTACATCGAGCCTTCTGTAGCCTGTTTTGGCATGGCAAAATAACCAGAATGTCCCATGTTGATGTTTCTGCTCCTCCTTAGTTTATATGGATTTCTTTAAATTGCATAGTCAGAGGAATCCACATCTCAGAGCCAGGACCGGCAACAACATCGTGTTTCTCACAAAGCATCTGTCTCAAAAATGGAGGGAAAAAATGGACAGTGCGAGGGTTGGAATATAAAAAAATGTTGCATTCTCTGTAAAAACTGCATGCATGTTATTTGTTGTGTGTGATGGGCTGTCTTGTCTGGCTGCCCGTGGGACTGCAGGGCTGCTGTATTGTCTGTTGTTCCACTGCAGATGTCAACAGTGCGTGAGGTCTGGATCTGCGGCAGACTGGCAGACAGTCCCTCTCCAGCCGGCAGCCAACCAGCCTGTCAGCAACACTTGCAGTTACTAAGAGCATAATGTTCAGCCTGCTGTGCCACTTTCGA
The DNA here is from genome assembly GCA_015108515.1 of Hemichromis elongatus. Taxonomy (NCBI): domain Eukaryota; kingdom Metazoa; phylum Chordata; class Actinopteri; order Cichliformes; family Cichlidae; genus Hemichromis; species Hemichromis elongatus. Next base: position 38,372 of record VUQR01016340.1, read on the forward strand.
CACCATGGGGGGTTGTGGATCTTTCTCTCAGTCCTTTCTGTCTTGATTTTTTTCCCCCCGTCGATCTTTTTAGCTTTTCTCAAGCTGAATGGTGTCTTCAGTCCGGGCAACGTGCCAAGCAAAGAGGGAAGTTTTACCAATCTGAAAACCTGGGGTGAAACCCACTCGCATTCATTCAAGGTGAGAGGGAACTGTTGTAGTCAGGATAAAGTGAGCGATAATGGTGATGCCACTTCATGTTTACCAGGACAGTCTATACCACAGTGTTGTTTGTACCCATGGCCTTCTTGTTACGGATGCTCATGGCATACTCTCCACGACTTGTCCCGTTCTCTTCTTTTCGGAGTGGTTTCCTGTGAATAGACATTTTTACAAAGTGAGGATGAATTTCTTGATAAAAAACAAAAAAAACAAAGCAAAATGACACTAAATTCATCCATAGCTAAAGGCCATGCCATTAAACAGAGGTTCTGGACTGCTGACTTACAGGCTGATTTGATTTCTCAAGCTGCTCTGGGTGGATATGCTGCTCTCAGCAATCCCTTCTAATAAGCTCAGTGTTTAAAGGTCAATTTCGCAAGGAGACAGAAGGAAAAGATACATTGCAGCACATGGCATAAGGCAATTACCTACTATGACTGGGAGATGCAATCTTCTCTTCTAAGTAATGAGTATGTGTAGCTGTCAAAACAACTTGGGAATAACATCGATACATAACCTCCTGGGAAATTCCTTCTCAAAAACTGGTTGCGTTGTAATGCTCGATCTTTGCTCTAGTGCAAAAGAAAACAGCAACACATGATCCCCTTGCTGCTACTGGTCTGTGAAGAGCAGTATGATTCAATGTAGCTCTTTTCATGCGCTCCTTGATGCCTTTGTGGTTATTATATTTGTCCAGTGTACTGTGGCTTCTGCACCGACCCCCTCAGCTGCTCTCCCCTGTCCGGGTTTACGTAACTCAGAGACATATTTGAATACAGTTAGTACAGTCATTGTCCCACTCAACACTGTACAGTGTCTTCACTAGCACTGAGGACCCTTGAGCTACATCTAAGCTCAATATCTCCCCTCTTCTCTTCTCCTGGCCCCTGAAAGCCCTGGATGGCCGGCACAACTTAAATAAACATTCAGTCCGGTCCAGCACAAATCTTTTTCCTTTCTCGGGCATCGTGTCGAGAAGGAATCGTGCAGACGGGGAGTCCTTGCAGGGTGAAATGAGCTCATATATGACATAATGCAATCCAATACAAAAGCTCTGCAGGAAGAAAGCACTCTGTGTGACTTGTGAGGATTAGCTTCTTGTTGAGAACTGAAGAGGGTACTTTTAAAAGGACTAAGGAACATTTTAAAAACAACAATGTATGAAAGTCGAATTCATGAATAATAAATAGCGCCGTTGCTTAAGACTGATGCCATTGTGTATTGGAAATTACTGAGATATGGTTTTAATGGTGTTATCATATCCAGGGACTTAAAACGCTACCAGTAATGAATCCAGACCTCTGACAAGATCTCATTAAAAAGTTAACATTACTTGGAGGTCTAATACACCTGATAGCATTTCTTTCCCTCCCTGCACAGGATTTTGCTGAATCATTATCACACCAAGTCTTTCAATATGCCATAAGGATATTTTTTGGTAATACTAGCAATATTTATATGATTCTCTCTTGGTGAGGTGTCAGTATGCAAAAATGATCTGCCAGGGATTTTTTTTTTTTGCACCACTCAATATTTATAATTCTTGTGCTGTCATCTCAGTCTGTCAGCTGTCTCTTTGGGTTGCTCCCACGCACTTTGGCCGATCACATTTTTTGCTACACCTGTTAAACAACCGTCTTGATGCTGTCAGATTTTGAAAAATGCTCCTGTCTCGGCTGTTTTTCAGCTGTCACTTCAGCGCTGAGCTTCACCTCGACCCATCTGCCTCCTGTGCTCGCCTGCATTACCCCTTAAATCCTGCTCGGCTTGACTCCGTCCAGTTTTTACACAAGCGGTTACTCTGATCACTGAAGTCACACTCGTGATCTTTAAATATTTTAAAGGTTTTCTATTTAAAGAAACAAAAAACTACAATAGTGTGTAAATAGGAAACCCTATGAGAATCCATCGCCTCTCATTTTTAGCTACTCTAACAGGATGGCTTTAGTCCAGGCAATTTCAGTCTATCTGTCAGCCCCACTTTGGCCCAGGCTGAAACATCACTGCTGATTGCCCCAAAACCTTATCAAGCTATTCATTGATCCCATGGGATGATGGCTGCTTTTCCTAATTCCCAATTTATACTGTGTTTTTTCCCCACTAGATTATAATTTGTGAGTTTACAACATGTATCGCATAGAAAACTTTTAATATAGTGGCATCATTGAGTCAGCAGCTAACACACTAACTTAGGTTGATCATTAATAAGAGCTTGTGTGTGTAAGAAGAAGGGAGGGGACTTTTAACTCAGCTTTTATACTTTTAAAGCGAATGGGAATTTCTGTGTAGATACTTTGGAGGGCCATGCAGAAGTTGATCAAGATTACATGCGAACATTATGCTTTCCAGAAAAAGCTTTGGAAAAAACACAACAACTTTTAAACAAAACATAACAGTATGACTAAGACTTCCTGTGGGACTCCAGTGTCACCTGGGAGGGGTCATTTGGGTGAACACAACAGGGACACATGCTGGCCATGTAGAGCAGATGCTGCTTACTGTGTCCCTGTGAGACCAGGGGAAAGCCTGAGAAAAGAAACTGTCCAGCCCCGGGGTGGAAACACTGCTGCTGCGGGGAGGGGGTGGTGGGCTGCTGCAGGGAAGGGATTTGGGATATACCAGTTTTCCTCTCTGGGATGTAACATCATGCAGTGTAGCTGGAGTTCACCAGCTGAAGTTAGTGATTTAAACTTTGAATATTTTTTACAGGTCTGTATTCATCTATTAATCACTGCTGTCACCTGAGGGGAGAATGTACAAAAACAGCAACAGTTACTCACACAAAACAATATGCTAGACACAATTATATCTGTGCCACAGGGAGAATGGAGGAGGAATCTCCCAAACTCCAGCCAACATAGACTCTATAACAACATTCGCCTCAAACATTTCTGGAGTCCAGTTACAGAAAACTATGATAAGAGTTAAACAGACCTGCGGGTGTTGGGACAAAGTAAGATTTATTCCCTTTGGTCCCTGCAGCAACACTAAACAGATGAAACTACATGAACAAAGGGTTATATGGATGCTTCTGTAACACGTCACAAAACTAAAAGATAAACCAGCTTTGATAAAGGTGCGATAAAACAGCGTCCACATTTATCCAGAGACGATGCCAAAGATTTTCTTTGCAAAGAAAGACACTGTTGAGCTCAGCTACAGCAAATCAACATGCAGTTTGATGTTTTCTGTATATCTGAGTTTAGTTGTCACATTTTTTATGCAGGGATATCTGATGAAACCATGATTTGAGGTCTTTAAGCATAGAAACATGATCCTGTTCGTACTTCTGTAGCAGACTGATGGTTTTATATCGTACTGTTCTTTTATAAGTCAGTGACTGTGGCTGGGTTGGCCACTCATCACTGGTTGACTGAAGTATCATCTGAAAAAACACTGAACACAAAGTTATGATGAAAGGTTTCATTCATTTCATTTATGTGAGTTTGTGTGCATGAGTGTGCGCACGCGCATATGTGTTTGCGTAAATGCAAGCCAACCTATAAAAAGCAAAAAAAAAACCCTCTTACATTACCTTATTTGAATTTGCACACTATCCCATTCAAGCCCATCTCCTCAAGCACAAATGGACTGTTGTAAGTGCTATTTTAAGAGTTTTTTCCTGGAAGCTTTGTTCTTACCTGTTTAATATATGAGTCTGTTTCAGCTTGGACCTCAAACCTTTATGTGAAAGGAACTCCTCCTTCACGTTAAATATCAATAGTAGTAACGGGAGCTGAGTCTTCAGCAGTGGCCTCCTTGGAAGAGGGCCATCTCGTAAGTAGCGTGCTCGTGTTTTAAAGTTTCACTGTGAATTCAATTCACCAGGGTCAGACTCTGGAGGTGAAGACTGTACTGTGATGTTCTGAGACACTGCAGGGAAAATTTGAACCTTCTACTGACCACCCTGTACTCACGGTGTATTAAAAAAGGCAGGAGCTTTTAGCCACATCAACATAATGTTCGCTCACCACCTGCCTTGCTTCGTCCTCTTCCACAAAATGCAATTGAAGTTGAAAGGCTCCACACAGTGGAGGAGATCCAGAACGCATTGCAGATGCATATGTGCAAGTGGACAGAACAGGAGCCATCTAAAATTAGCACGAGCGCTGGAAGTAGTCCAGAGCAGAGATGGCTCTAAAGCGGGCTGCTGCTATGAGTTTAATCAGTGATGTTTTTTGCTCTTTAATGTCCCTCATTATATTTGGCACAGCAAGTTAAATTTAAGATAAAAAAGGACTTTTTTTCTAAGTAGCAACTGAATAGTATTGAAAACGGATGAAAAAGCAATTAACAGAAGTCTGGCACGTCTTGATGATTCCACATGAGATTTAGCAAAGTAAGAGAACAAGATAGGATCTCTGTGCTGTTCGACACCGGTGAGCTACAGATTCCTGGAAGCCGATTCGGTCCTGTTTATTTTTCTCAGGATGTAATCTTCGCACTGACTGACCATGTCGCTTTGGGCCACCACACAGGGCAGAGCACTGGGGCCTCAAGCCGACCTCTGCCCGGGCCTTCAATAATAGATGCCATGCTGTTGACACATGGCAGGTGGCAACACAACACTTCACAGGTTAGATGAATATTTCATATCAAAGCTGTGCAATCACAGCGCACATTGCTGTTTGAAGTTTGGGGAATGCATGATGGTGAAATTAGGACATGTGTTGGGCTGTTTACAATTACTCCAGCCATCTGGAAATTAGAGTAACATGGTATGGTTCAAAGCAAACGCATTACAAAACAGACTGTAAAAGTCTGTCACTGGTTTTGATGGTGCTGGTTTAGCGATTTCGAAAAATAAAACAAAGGGAGATTAATGATGTGTGAGCAAATATTGTAGCATTTTCCGTTTTGGTATTTTGAGTATTTTGGATGTTCTGTGTTACCCTTGAAAAGGACCAGCTGGGATGCATTATCCGTCTTTGAACAAGCCTCCCTGAGCGGTAAGTGATTGGGAAAAGCATCTAGCTTCATTAGTCAGTTGGTCTGAGTTTTATTTGTTTTGGCGCCTTGGATGGCTGACAGCCTGGACTGCAGTATCATCTCTTTTGCTTTGGATAGTACAGCAACACTGAAAAGCAGCGTGTGCCTGAATCCTCTTCTCTGTGCTTGCACACCAGCCTCTCTGGTGCTGTGGACTCTGAATAGGATTGTGTGGAAGTGTTCTTTTTTTTTTCCTTTTCAGTCCTGCTTGCTTCTGACAGATGACTGGCAAGCAAAGATTACAAAAAATAACAAAAGGCCAGGAGGGCTGGGACCTGCAGTGCTCGCTCTTCCACTGTCTGTAATGCTCGGGTCTTGGCCCTCGTCCAGCTGATTTTCATTGGGAAAGCCCGGAGCACTGAGGAGCTGGGAGGGCTATATATAACTGGGCTGTGTTTTTCTCACTGACAAACCCTTTTTCACACTGTTATTGACTGAGATGCTGAATTACTGCCTTTGCTCGCTTTGGTAGACAACACTTTATCTGTCCTTTTTGGCTGTGTTGTTTCCTCTCCTTTCCCCTCTGGAACGATGGTTGATTAGAGAATCCAAGACAAATGCTAAAGCAGTCACATCTTTCCCTGGACTGCTCTGCTACTGGCTTTGACTAATGAATGTCTAATGAGCCTAGTCTGGACCTGTGTATATTCCCTTCTCATTCTGAGTAGAGGGCAGCTTGGCGTGGCACAAAGTCTGCAGTCTAGAGCCCACAGAGCTTCAGGACACGACCTGCTTGCATGTATAAAAGATGTGGCCTGCGACTGAATGACTGCGCAAATTAATTCATAAATAATGACTTGGGTTTGGGGCTAGAGCCCATATTGCAACAACACTTTTCTACCACTGCTGCATTAAAAAAGGTGCCCCTTGGCTACACAGGGGGCTGGAGAATTGCCATAATGAATTCCTGAGCCAACCGCCCATTACTTCCGCTGCCTGGCTTTGCCTATTTGTTGTTTAAAGAAAGGAGAAATAGAGTTCTGCTGAAGAAAGCCATATCTGGAATGCAGGCTTAATAGTGTCCCATAAATATAAGAAGGTAGGATACTAGATCCTTTTAAATACATATGCATAAAACATAGAATAGCTTCTTGATTTAATGCCTAATTCTGCAAACATGGCGTTCTCACATGGTTAGTTATGGACTGTGAAACACGCCAAGATGATGAATGAGTGCGTGTAAAGATATTGTGTGCTTATAGATGGGTGCACACAAGTATCCTTTGCAAAACTGGAACGATTCAGATGTGAGTGTGCATTTTCTAAATATCTATGAACATTAAGCCAGAGTGCATGTGTGACATCGTGCTGCCTGAATGGCACCAAGAGAATTGGGTCTGGTTGTGCCACAGGCTAAAACCTCACACAGACTTTTTTTTTTTTTAAACCTAATGTGGAAAATGCTGTAACAGCAGTGTGCTGGGATTCCTTTGCTTGGCTCTTGCTTTCACATTTATGAAGCCAGCTGCCCTTCTAGGATGCTTTAGACTTTTATGTGAATTAAAATCAATAGAACATTGTTATGTCATTTTGCACTTCAGCAAATTTATTCAGCATATAGGATATTACTTCTTGACACAATGCAGTGAATATGTACAACCCACCTAACCTCTGACCTCAGTATGACCTAGGGGGGCAATGGCATAACTCTAACAAAAAGCCAGGACACTTATTAAGAGTCCCCGACGTGTCTATTTACCCACGTGTCTCAATCCGTGACTGACTTCTATTTTAGTTAGTCCTTTGAAATATTTTGGAAACATCTGAGGATTAATTAAAAAGTTAAACACACAGAATTAAATATGTTAGAGTGGCTCCTTACCTCTTGATAGCTTTGTAGCAGATGATGATAGCGGAGAGGAGGAAGATAACTGAGGCACAGCCCACGGTTCCGAGAACTACGATGTCCATCTCCATCCACCACGGCCTCCACAATGGCACCTTGGGCTTTTCCACTTAGAAACAGAGAGAAGGGGGCAGCATGAAGAGAGAAGTGTAGATAAAGAAGAAGACAATAAACAGAATGCATTTAATCACATAATTAAAAAAGGTAACCATATTATAAAAAAAAAAAAGTATTATATTTACACTTAGGCCACAATGCTGACATCTGTTTTGCATTTTGATCCTTAGTAAGTGGCTTAACTGTTCAACAACACAATAATGAAAGATAAACAAGACGATTTCTTTCCTCTGCTCTTTGAGCTGGGATGCATTTGTGTCCTCACCCGTTCTTTAGGTCTTAGGTGCAACGTTCAAAGATATCCAACCCGACACCATGAATCATTTAGGGTCCTGTCAGCCTTCCCTACACCAGCACTCTTGTCCACACCAATTACTGTTGCAGGAACCTCCTGCTCTTTCCACATTAAATACGTGGAGTAAGATCACTCACCAGGAATGCTGTATAACATTGTGTGCATCAGCATCTTCGTATCTGTTTTGCTGAATTTCTTTCGTCTTGTTTTGCAGCATCCTGTGCTCATGAGCATATCTACCTGTCATTCAAGGAGAAAATACCCTGTTTGGTACATAAAATAACAAGCTCCTCCTGCATGTAGAGGATTTTTGTTATGAATGAGACGAATGGGCTTACACCATAGCAACAAATACTCCCGAGTAATGCTGAAGACTATTTTTCCAACACAGCACATTTCTACACAGCAAATAAAAAGGTATGGCTCTCCCTGGCACAGCACACCACATCATAAGTCACTGTGAATTTAAAAGCCCCTCTCAGCCAAACTTCCATTTTAATCCTTCGTTCTGTCAACGGCTGTAGGATTTAATTCAGTCAGTGGTAAGGATCTACTTTATTGTGATAGAGCACGCTCCTTTCAAGGGACCTCAGATACCATTTTTAGCACGCAGACACTTCTTTAACTGTGCCAATTTTTCCTCAGTTTTATTAGACTTTTATCAGATAGATGTGGTCCCAGCCATTGTCCCAGTTTTCATGTTAGCTGTGCATATTCATTGCATTTTAAAGACGACAGTTTAAAGCACATTTTCAGCTTAAAGTGCTCTGCAAATTGGGTTGCTGAAGGAATATTTAGATAATTATGCATGAAAAATGTGATGACAAAAAAAAAAAAACTCCCTTTGAATGAAATATTAATGGTGTCTCCACCCACTGCAAACACATCTGGGTAAAGATAAAAAGAAATGAAATTTAATAGCTTATCTTATTTAACATGACATATTGCTAGCTTTTTTGTTGTTGGAGGGATCGGATCTTGTGGAGGCAGCACTCAGAGGTCCGAGCTTGTATTGGCCAAAGGCCCACCATCACTTGCAGTCAGATGGTTGTGGCAGGATTCATGCAGTGACCTTGACAACAGTCACAGAAGAGTCTATAACTCTCGATTTGTAGGTAACTCACATGGTGACTCAGGAGGAAAAGGAGGTCCATTTGCATTGACCAGACAGGAAAAAAACACATTTAAGCTGATTGATTAAAGTCCTTCCACTGCTCTCTGATTAAGTATTCCCCCCTCCTTGTAATACGAAGGGCTCAGGATGAGTGATTCCAAAGAATCATAGTAATGGCTGCATCATCAGCAAAACACCTGTCCCATATTTCAGCACTGTTCATTAAGGTGCCTGAGGTGAAATACAAATCATATCAACTTTCAGCAAGCAGGCCTGTTAAATATGTTTGCCTTTCGCTCAATAGATTTAGCACCTCAGAGTGAGACGAAAGAGGAAGGGGAAGGGGAGCGCTGCCACAACAGGCGCTGGAGCGACACAGATATCCAAGCTTGTTGTATGTAAGCACTAACACGCACGCACTTATTGCCGCCAGCTCGACTTCAAAACAAAGCTGGAACTACTGGGCTGGATCATTAGCCGCTTATCTCTAACAAATTATAGCTAATTTAATTAACTGATCTGTCTTTTAATCAGGGGTTCTCCGGGGGGAAACCCTACCACTGAACCGCTGAGCTTGGCAGCCCAGCAGGCATGGATTTCACAGGCAGCCGGGTACTCCCCAGGGTCAAACCCAGTATATATTAGTCTTGTGTTCAGCTGTCAACATCCTGCTGGCTCTAACACACGCACAGACACACAAGTGCAAAATTACACCCGTGCACGAGCACTCACACATTAATCTCAAGAGGTTGATGGTGCATTTTCCCCGTGTACATAAATGGAAACACTTCACGTCAAAACAGTTTCTTCAGACTAGCCACTTGCCCGACACCTGCGTCTGGCTAGGAACAAGATCCAACTGTGGGCTGAGAGCAGACAGAGTGAGACGGACTTGGAGGGAGACAGCTGTGAAAGCTTGGAGGGTGAGCTGGAAGCCTTACCTGTGGTGCCCAGTAGCCGCGGGGGCGGCGGTGGAGGTGGCGGTGGTGGAAGGGGAGGGTATCTTCTACAGTGGCATGCCAGCTGGCACTGTTCACTAACTTTCTCCGCCACAGTCCGTGAGCATGACCTCTGGAGCTCTCCCTTATGGTGAGAGAAAAAAGAGACAGAGGAAGAGAAAGAGAGATTGAAAGGACTGAGGCTGTGTCCCTTAGTGCATTACTCAGAAGTACCATCAGCACAACACTGTGCAGCACAAATGGAGATGCTTGAATACTCAGCAGCCTCTATAGCACTGTGGATATCCTCTCAGCATTCTTTTCATATCGCAGCTCCAGTGTTGTTGTCACTGGGGCTGCTGTGTATGTAGTACATGTAAAATAGTATCACGTATATGGTTGCAGCCCGCTCCCTGTAAGAAACCACCCACCAACAGAGTGGGCAGCAGGCTGCCCCGAGGAGTGTGCGTGGGTGGACTTGGAAACTCAAGCAGATCACATTACACATGAACCCTGGCAACACTGCGTGCGTGTGAACAACTGCTCACCACTATCTGTAGGCAGCAGCATGGGGCAGAGGTTAAAATACTCATCACTAACATATGCCTGCTGCAGGGATCCTGGTGGGATAACTGAATGTTGTTATCATATAAACACAGTTGGTTACTCCGTGTTCCCACAACAAAAAAGCAGAGTGCCTCTGTGTGTACCTGGGCATAGCTGCATTTCTCATGACCTGCTGCAAACTCACTACACATGCCTGCCTGCCAGCACTCCCTCAACGCAGGTGTGCTCTGGAGTGGTGATCCCACCAAGTGTAAGCAGGTATGATATGGCAATGCATCTTAACACAAGTTACTTGGAAAAGGTTATTAGCTCCACAGCTCTTATCCATAGTCCATCAGTAAATGAAACTCAAGTTACATCAGTGTAACCTCTTCTCATGCGTAAATTGTCAAGTGGCGCGCCTGAACGTGATCCTTACCTGGCACGAGAGTAACAACAGTGAGAGAAGGCAATGACCGAAGAAAAAAGGCCAAAAACTTAAAGTAAATGGCATTAGATCTTGGCACAGCATTCCTCTTGCGCTGTTCTCGAAGATACTGGGCAGCGTTTCCAACAAATGAATGCAGTATACATAGGCTTGAACTGTTTGGGAAATAACCATCCACCCTATCCAGTTCAGCGGCGATATCTGTGACAGGCGTCTCCAGAAATAGTTTATGCCACAATCATTTTCCTCTTGAAATCCCGTTGTCGATAGCATAGGACAGGCGAGCCGGTGGAATGAGTGGCAAATCTCGATAATTCACATCTCGAAAGTAGTTTTTTGTTTTCTGCCACTCAAATAGCGACCTGAATCACGCCGCTACTCCGTGCAATGTGAGGGCGGTAGATGCCCGTACCTTACATCCCTCCTCGGCTGCAAGCATGAGCGCAAATGGACCACTCAAGCCATCGAAGTTGAAGGAAAAAACGAACCGAAAGAGATCCTCGGGAATATCGAGTGGTAGGATTCCTTGCAATGGCATCACACATTCCCTCTCAACTTATCTAAGCTGAACACTGTATGGGCGAGTCCGGAGGGCAGAGCCGAGGGTTAAAGTGATGCATCCTCCTCTGTGCCAAAATACGGCGGGCTGTTTTATACGGGAGCATCACCACCGCGCACTTGATGCAGCGCTCACATCAGCTCATCCTGACAACGTGTGCTCAAACAAATTCGCCCTCCGCTTCTTAAAAAGTCCCCCCAAAATCAAAGAGGGAAGGGCATGTGGTTATGAAGGCGTCGGAAATGTAAGCAGGGCTTTGTTTGTTTTGCCTTGTTTGCTTGTTTATGTCTGTGTTTGATTTTTTTTCCTTTTTTTTTCTCCAATAATAATAATGGCCCAGGCAGAAAGTATAGCCCACAATGCGTGGAGGCGAGTCTGTAAAGATGACGCGTACTAGAGCAAATTAAAGTCAAGTGGAAAGCTAGGGAGAGAAAGTGCAAAACGCCTACCGACTAAAAACACTGCCGTGCCCGTGTTTGATGTGCTGTGTGCCTGCGAAGACACTCTCTGGTCCAGTGTCCCAAAGTAGGCTGAGATAAACAATACTGATGTAACCTGGCATTTACTGCTAATGCTCAACAATCCGATCAATTATAACAGTTTCAAAAATACGAATGGGCTTATTGTAAAACATTAGTTTCTTCTTGTTATTATTGCTGTCATCAAAACACCTTTGACCCACACTGATGTCGTTTATAAGAGGTGATGCTGCAGGGCAGAGTGCAGAGAATCAGACTATGCGGTGGGTAGTTTTTAAGAGCTTTGTTGCATAATATTGTTGGTGGTCTTCACTAGGCACAGTTATGAAATTACCTCAGAGCCCTCAGTCGGTACTAGAAAGCCAACGTGACACTCACTTGTTGTAACAGCTGATTGACAGGACAGGAATAAAATCCAGTGTTCATCTTGGTGTCACTAGGGAGCCAGAGCTAATACATTTTTTAACCACATTAAATGATTTATTGATCAGCTAGTTCTCTAGTGCTGATGCATTACCTACTTGATCTGAGTTTCAGAGCTTGAAGATGATGTAATGACTGTGGCCTGGTCAAACCTCTCACCCTTCAGGATTTTCAGCTGTTTAAAGGAGGTATGTCTCACATTTTAAAGACCCTATTATGTGACAAACCATTTTGTAGTGCTTGAATAATTGTCACACATCTTCTTGCAATCTCAATAGATCTTTGCAACTCTTTAAAAATCACCTCTAAAGCTCACTACTGTCTGCTTGCTAAGAACATGTTTGAACCTGATGCGTCAATTTTGCAGGACACTTTCTTTGCTCGTGCAGTGCACAAACCTGCCTCCAAGCCTGTGTGGGATTTTCATAGCTAATTCATGTTTCATAAATCTCCAATCTACTGTGGCGCCCATGTGGCTTGTCTTTTTGCTTGGGAGAACTGCCTGCAGTTTAAAATAACAGAAGTGACAACCCATTGTATCAAAGCCTGTTCATACCAAATAACATCTAAGCCGAGTATTTAAACAACTTTGGATTAAGATCAGTGGATTCAGCATCTAGCCTTAAAGCCTTGTTGTTGCAGCCGAGCATTTATCACATGTCGTGCCTATGGAAAAAGCTCTTCACAGGCAATAAAGAAGTGAGCTCATTCAAAGGGCCATGAATTACTTTTAGAGTGGAAAATCCATAGCTGCTGCTAGGCTGCATTTGCAAATGCAGTGCAGCACAGAGATTTTTCAGAGTTTTTGGAGGATAAAACAAGCCTGTATTTGGCATATGGTCTGCCTAGCAGTTCAGTCCATCCATCTCCCCTACAGTCTGTCCCAATATTGATTATCTGACAAGAGAAAAGCACTACATCCTCCTGTTTCCTTCCTGCTACCTCACCTCATTCCAACAAGCAGCAATTTGCCACAACATACATCATAGGCCTTTAAAACTCAGATAAGAAAACCTCTCTATGTAATTACAGTGGTCTTTCAGCCTTATCATCCTTCCAAGATATTTAATCTGCCTCTCCGTATAAAACAAAAAGCACCCCAACATAATGTTTTTATCAGAACAAGAAAAAATAAGAAGGCCAAGATCACAAGCCCTCTGTCATTAAAGGAAAACAAACATTTTTATAAAATAAGCTTAAATGACTTTTATGTATATTATTTTATGTAGTTTTCTTTACTACCTATTCTTGTATTATGTCAGTGTGCAGGTATAACGTTAGATGTGTACAGTAGTCATGCTGGGCTTCATCATAGTGAAGGTAGATTGCCATCTAGTGGAAAAACCTGGCAACGCATGACTTTAAGGTGATTTAAACAGAGAAATGTTTAATAATGACACATTATTATTGGAGCTGGTGGATATATTAACTTTGGGTTTGTTATTTAAGTTAGCCTAATCTGCAATAAAACAACAAGTAACACAGGAAGGATGTTTAAGAGAAAGCCATTATATTCTGATGAATATTAAAATACAATTGATGACTTACTGCTCAGTGTTTTTCTATGTACTCCTAATTTGACATCTGAACGTGTTTTTTCCTAACTAGAGAGTATAGGGAGAATAGATGCATCTACCAAGAAAAAGCTTCTAGATTTGTAGATGCACACATTGGCACGAATGACCTTATCTACTGGTACTTCTACATTTAGCTGTAACTCATATTCCCTGTTAAAGTAAAGTATAATCTTTATGATTCTGCAAACCCTGCTGTGCTATATGGGTGCACTATTATTTTTTTTTCACTCTCTCTGTGCCTGACATTTGCTTTGTGCTGCTTTTACACTTATTTTTCTCCCAGATCAAACAGTGTCCTCTTATTGTAGTTATTTTTGAGCAAAGGCAAGAGGTAAAGTACTTACCATAAGTTTCACTAATGGATGTAGGATGGGCAGCTTCTACAATGGAGGTAGCAAGATTACAGATGTATTAGAGCTCTGGACTTCTTCTTATTGGGTTTGGGCAAAAACAGCAAAGATGTTGATGGCTCTGTAGTTTGTTAATACAGAGGCACATAACACGTCTTGGCTGCAGGTTTTTTTCCTGGGTTTGTTTGCATGCACAGCAAATACATACAAATTAGATGTATATCTTTAGCAGGAGTTATAATGACCTCTTTGTTTCTGTTTTTCAATGCTGGACAGCAGACACACTGGTGTGACACCTTTAGCATAGATATAAACTGGATAAAGTGAACAAAAATATGCCAAGAGGTTTTTTTATTTTTATTTTTACATTTTTTTTGTTTTGCCCAGAACCTCTGTAATACATTCATAAATAAATAAATTTAGCCACCACCCAGTATTTATGGATGCCACTATGCTTCCTCTTTTTCTTTCTCATTCTTCCTCACTTCAAAAGCACAGGAGTGGGGTGACAGGCCATGGGGAGGGGGAGCCGCATTGTTAATTGGCCTTTTCAGCTGAACAGAGAAGTGAAGGGAGGAAGAAGAGATGAGGACAATGGAGTCCCACTGCCTCTTCAGAACAAGAGGGATGCGCCGTTAAAAAGATAGACCGGCCGATGCACATATAGACCTGCAGCAGGGCTCTCCTCACACAACCCCAAATTAAGTGAATGAGGCAATCAATCATGTGGCCCGCAGCTAACCGAGTAAATGGTTTGTAGCCTTGGTATGGACTGCGGATAGTTTTTAAAAAATTCTCTCCTGGCTCCATAGCATAGGACTGTGTCAGGATTTGAGGCATGAGGTATTACCAGACAAACATTTCCCTCACATCTCATTCCACTGCTGCCGCAGTTCAGTGGAACGATAGGTACTCTTTTTCCACTTCAATAAGGGGATGAAGCTCAATTAGCATTTCACAAGTCCCATTTCCCTCTTCTATTGCAACCTTCCCCGCCGAGCCCATGCTTTCTCTGGGGATTGTCCTGTTTTGGGCCCTTGTTGCCGTTGGCAGGGTGACAGTATTCGAGTGTGCAAACTTGTGCTATTGTCCGCGGGCCAGAGGGAGCCATGGAGACCCCATAATATGACACAGGAAAATGTTTGCTGATGGCAATTCTATGGGCTTTGTCCGACTCTTTCTCCTTCATGACGACTCGATTTAAGTCTCTAAATGTTTGACTACAAATGCAGGAGTGCTATCCAGCTCCTTTCCCTTTGTCCCGCGAGGTTTGAATGAGTAATTCAGCCTTTGTGTCGCTCGATTGAGGGGGCAAACAGAAAGACAAGATTCTTGAGCCTTCAAGACCCTTTCCATGGTTATGCACTCTTCAGATCCCACCACCCCTCACCAAACCCTACAGCTGACATCACTCTTGGGGAGGGAATAACTGGGATATGTGTTAGAAACTCAAATTTAACCGCTTTGATATCAGGTTATAAAGGCACGCATGCTCGATAAGAATTCGCACTTGTTTTTTAAAATGCACACTTACTATTTTCGAAGCAGAAATCATCTTGCAGGAAAAATATATCACATCCCCTCAGCGGCTTTCCCCCCTCCAGATCTCCATGACAACAATTTGCGATGGTGAAGAATTTGATACCAGGGCGCTTGGAGGCTGATTGGGGTGCATTGTAAGAGGCCTGGGGTCGCTGATTGGTTCAAGGGAAGCACCATAACTACAAGGAGTTTATATTCATTCAACTTGTTGAAGTGCTCCTATACTGCAGCCTGGGAGAAGTCTGAGGTTAGACTGAGAGAATCTGGACTGATCCAGCAGTGGTGAGTAAAAGGTTATTCATTTCTAATATCAAGCATCCCGCTCATTTGAGGCTTGATTGCATGACTCGTGTGTTTCTCATTTCTCTTTAGATCCTGACGGTGGATTGTTTATTTTAACATGGACTGAACAAACACTTAATACAATATGGCAAATGCAGACAGTGAGGTCAAAACTTTACTAAATTTTGTAAATTTGGCATCCAGCGACATCAAGGCGGCCCTAGATAAGTCCGCTCCGTGCAGGCGCTCAGTGGATCACCGGAAATATTTGCAGAAACAACTGAAGCGCTTCTCTCAAAAATATTCCAGAGTCCCAAGATGCCACACGCACAGGTCTGCGGAGTATAGGTGCGCCAAACCGGTGGGGACTGTCCATCAGAGTGTGTCAGACAGGGCCAGCTCTGGTGCGCAGGAGGTGGATCACCTGGGGAGCTCTGTGGAGCAGGTGCCTATGAGGAAACGCCAGCTACCGGCCTCATTTTGGGAGGAACCTAAGTTGACCCCAACTAAGAGGGAGCACTCATATTTAGGAATGAAAAGGAGCCATGCAGGCACATCGGAGGGAACTGAGAATGAAAAGAGGAAACGAAGTTGTGATGATGATGCAAAGGCCGCAATATCTGCGTGCAGCCGGCGCAGCTCGGCGGATAAAGAGACGCTGAAACTGGACGTGACCTCTCACCACTGCGTGAGTGTGTGCGGCTGCTGCCCCTTCCAGTACCATGGACACCAGATCCTTCACAATCACATTTTTGTACCTCATCCGCCCCTGGGATTGTGGACCAAAGCAGCAGGGACTGAGACGGAGAGATCCGAGCATCCTTATGGACAGAAAATTCACACGCATGTTGTTGTCAAACCCATACCGACCAAGCCCACCGCTCAGTCACCAATCTTCAGTGTGTTTGGGTTCATTTAATTAACTCATTAAATGAACCCATCACACAAAACGCGTGTAAATAGGACTAATGACTTTCAGCGTTTTTTCTTTCAGCATTTTAAAATGAGATACTTCCTCCAGCACTTATTGAAATGCTTCATCTATTTTTGTCTTTTAAACCTAAAGGACTAAATTGCACTGAATAATTTCATCATCTTCACTGTCATGCCAGTCTTATGCCTGAAAATTGACAGTAAGGTAAAAAGGTTTCTACTTTTAGGTGTCTACAAAGGATTGTTCTTTTTTTAAGTCAAAAAAGTCATAGAATGAATCCAAACATCCTGTTTTAGTTTCCTCTTTCAAGTATGAGAATCGCCTTTCTTTGTCAAAGTAATGTTTGATAGGCACATTTGAAACAATGACTTTTATTTTTAAATAAATGATTCAACTTCCCTTAAAAACTCCTTTGGGCACAAGATCATTTTTACCTTTTCTAAAGCTTTCTCTAAAGGGAAAAACACACACACACATTTTGAAGGACAGATTAAAGAGGCTTATTGTCACACCACATATATTATAAATAGATATTTATACACGTAGAATTTCTTTGAGAGGAACATTTACAGTTTCAAGATATCAGACACAACTAAAAAAAGAACCACAAGAAGATAAATATAGTCTTATCTCTCAGGACTATATTGCTTGAGGTTCATTTTAAAGTCAGTCAGCGTGGCTCAGGTATCTGATCAGTCTGTTTGGCAGAGGTAAGCTTGTGATAGATCTCAGTCTGTGTCTCCCCATCTGGGTCCGAATCTTTAATCTACAGAGGCGCAGCAGTGGACATGGTGACACTAAAGACAAGACAAAAAGGAAAGATAAAGAGGCTTGTCGCTTGCTTCCTTGTGGACCACATTTGCATTCAATGCATGCGTGAAGACATGAAAGAAAACAGTGAAAGAGAGATGTTTCCATCTGATACTTACACAACTTCCTCTTGACAACGTGCCATTCTTCACGGCTGTCCAGAAGTTCAGTGAGCTTGCTGCACAGCTGAACATGGCCAACATACTCGAGCAGCAAGTCTATAATTGGCCCGGCCCATTTACTCATTACTGGCGTTGAGAGCCACTCGCAAAACTAAAAAAGAAGAAAATCATATAAATTTACATTACTGAAAAAGAACATGCATATTTTTGTCATGTTAAGATTTATAAACAGATTTTTTGCTCTTTTTGTATACCTGTGTTATCCTCTCGGAAGGCTCATTGCAATTTAGAGGAAGCATGCTGCCATTCTGCAAAGCATATCCATTAGTGCCAGCAGTTATTATATTGGATTGTCCTGCAGCCGGGTGAGGGGCACTGCCATAAGCACACGTAAAACAGGAGAGCGCATCACAGCCATTGTCCAGAAGGCACTTGAGTAGAGGCAGATTATTCAGACAAAGTGCAACAAGACCTGGGAATGTGGTAGTACAAGTTGGGATGCTTGCATTTACATCAGCTCCTCTTTCCAGCAGTAGAGACACAGTGCTGACACAACCCTGACGCACAGCCATCAGCAGAGGGCTGACTGGATCCAGGCTTAGACTAGCACCGGCATTAAGCAACACCTCTGCTGTTTGGGTGCTGCCGTTAGCAATAGCAAAGTAGAGGGCTGTAGTGCGTCGATCGGCATACTTGATGGAGTGGCTGTGAGGCAGTGTGGCGTTTACGTCGGCACCTGTCTTTAATAGCACAGCTGCTACAGTGTGTCTGTTGTGCTCTGCTGCCAGGTGGAGGGGGCTGATCCAACTGTGCCGGAGCATGGCTCGACTTGTCACCGAGACGAGCAGGGATACAATCCTGAACACAAAGCAAAAGGATGTTAATGTAAAGTGAACACAACAAATACAGCACCACTCACAGCAATCGCTCCATTGCATATTCTAACAATAAGCCGAGGATATAAATAAGCTTTTTACACACTAATCAGTATTTTTTATTATTATTATTATTATAATTTCACCCATTTTGCAAGTTGTAATATTGAACTTACTTGTCATGTCCATACTGGGCAGCGATGTGCAAAGGCAGGAGTCCTGAGCTTGTTGGTTTGTTGGCATCTGCATTTTTAGTCAACAGAAGGGCCAGAATTTCTGTGTGGCCATTTTTACTCGCTTCATGCAGCGCTGTAACACCATCGCATGTCTGCATGTTGACATCTGCACCTAAGATAAACATAAAACAATAATTTTTCTTTTATAATGTATTTTTATTGAGATGATAAACATTAAAACCTCTAACATTTTTGTACCTTTCTCAATAAGGTAACACAGTGCCCTCATCTGTCCTTGCTGAGTTGCTACAACCAGTGGTGCGATGGTGTAGGTATTAGATGGATTAATTGCAGCCCCAGCTCTTAACAGTATCTCACAGATCTCTGTGTTGTTTCTGGATACAGCCTCATGAAGGGCTGTCCAGCCCTGGGCACACCGCTGGTTCACAGTGGCCCCATAAGAGAGAAGGAGGTTCACCATGTCTATGTTCTCAAGCTCACAAGCTGCACAGACACAAAAGACACGAGTCAGCCTGGCTCCATATAAGCTGCTGTAAGACATTCTTAGCCCACAGCTGTACCTTTGTACAAAGGTGTTTCTTTGCTCTTGCTGCTGATGTCAGGGTCAGCACCTGCTTCCAAAAGACACTGCACACAGGCCAAGTGTTCACAAGACACCGCAAGCAGCAAGGCCGTCTGCTCCTGCAATGTGCGCTTGTCTACTGAGCCTGGAAGGGCTGGAAGAGAAAATACACATGTTAAACAAAATGAGCACACATGGCATTTTAAAACTTCTCCTGCAATAGATTTAAATTTCTTTTCTTAACAAGTGATTCATTCTAAGGTGAGAAATTACATTTCTAGAATAATTATTTGAGACGTTTAATTGCCTACCCTTTAACAGGGTCTTTAAGCACTCATCCTGTCCATAGTATGCAGCATCATGTAAAGGTATCCATCCATCATTGTTCTCCTTCAGGACCCAGTGAGAAGATGCTGTCAGATTTCTGACAGTTTCCACATCCCCTCTTTTGATGGCACAGACCACAGGATCAACATCCCTTGAAAGGAGAAAAAAATCCCCCCTGAAATATTAAGTAGGCTAAATACAATCAAGTGTAAGTTAAGAAAGACACCAGAACACTATGGGAAATGCAGTCCTGACTCTTAAATTTATACATTTAGTGATTATTATCATAATCTTAATTGAGAGAAGAAGAAAAAAACTGCTGATTTGTCTCTTTAATAATCCAGAATGTGATTTTTATATTTTGCTATTTACGCAGAAGACCTCAGTTGCACACAAGAGCCACCAGCACCGTCCCTCTGACACACACACACACACACACACACACACACACACACACACACACGAATACGGGCAGCCACAAATAGTCCACACAACAACAAAAGACTCACTCCGGCTCTGACGTGCCGTCGCTCGCATTGTCTCCTCTCCTCCTATCCCCTCGCAGTCGCGACACAGCGTTATTACCGGCATAACGGAACTGAGACAAATAGTCAGAGTAGCTGAATTTCGTCATTACTGAAGGTAGATTTCGCTGTTTTCCTTCCCAGTGCGTCGGCGTCAGCGGAGCAGCGCGCAGAGGCGAGCGGGGCTCAGCTGTGGTCTCTCAGATTATTTTGGGACTGTATTGTCAGGCGGCAGGATGACGGGTTTATCCATATATGTCAGAAGACTCGGACGTTTAAAGATAAGAGAAACAGCCCTGGAGATAATGCAGTCTATGGCCAACTCTTTTCGTCTTTACTGGCTGGTTTCCAAATTAGATAACGAGACTGATATGTGACAACTGCAGGAGATAAATGGAGACCCTCACTACGAACCATTAATCACTACTCCATTTTGAAAAGCCTGTCTACATTCACTGTATTATAAGCGATAGGAGGTGGCCTAATATCCCTATAAAAAGGCAGAAAAACTAAAACAAAATATTTTGATAAACAGAGTTCAAATGTCACCACATGTAGCTGTTGAACGTACCCCACCCCAGAAAAATACCGAGGATGTGACCTCTGCGTCCTTCATGGCAGCTACAGACGTGACCTGAGTAATGTTTTCACATCAGCGACTAAGACACTGCTATAGCTCAGGTTGCTTATTTATTACAAGATACCAGTCTATTAAACGATGCCAATAAAGGATCATATTTTTCCTTCTTATGCCTTCGAGATTTTTTACAATTTAACTCCTGTTGGGGGCACCGGTGAGCCAAGTGTCTCTAAGTGGTGTTTGTGCTCAACCATGTGAAGATGGGTGACAGATTAGAGGAAAAAATAGAACTCTTGACCCTACAATAAGGGGGTCCAGTGGCCCCGTTATGATGTGGGATAGAGCCATTTTGTTCACATGTCCTCTTGTAGGGAAGGGTGACTGCAAATGAATTCAAATGAGTTCTGAGTAAACATCTTTATCCACTTATGAAACATGACTTCTCTAATGAGGGTGCCCCCTGGGTATAACCAGCTCTCAGCCTAAATATACACTTATGGTAGATTAGATTTAAGATAAAGTCTCTGAGGGAACATCTTTAGTTAGAATGGTGATCCATCACAGTGGAGTTCCAGCGAGTTGGAGAACCAATGCTAAAACACAGTGGAGCTGTTTTGGTGTCAGATATTGGCACAGCACCCTTATCAGGACACTTGAACAGGATATAAAACAAAATAGCAGGCACCACACACACACACACACACACACAAATGGCAATGTATGCTTAACTATGGAAATGAAGCTATGAATCTATGTAAATCTAAATCAGTTTGCATACATTTCCATAACAGAATGCTGGACGTTAGCTATAAAGCTGCGTTTGTAATGCCTTTTTCATTTTGCTGTTTTATTTACACTTTTTTTTAATCACTAGAATTTAACACTCTTTCAGAATATGAGAAAATATACGCCATTTAACAATTAAATATCCAAATCAACCATGGAGACTATTTATTTACTGATTTGCATGTCCAGTCAATAAAATGCAGCAAAATAAATATGCAAATGTATATTTTGGACATTTTCTGTGAAGAAAAATATGCTATAAAAACAAAAATCTCAAAAGTGACCAGTCAATGAATAAAAACCATGTTATTATTTATATAATTTTTGTTCAGCCTCCAACTTTGTCTGTCAGCCAATCATAAAACAAACCTTTTATTTATGATTCTACGGGTACCACATATTGATTAGTGCCTGTGTTTACGGCCTCAGTTCAGCTCAGCTCTCATTTGCTTGGTTTGACTTGCATGTGGCTTGTGAGCGCCTTCTAATCACTAAAATTACATTTCACAGGTTTCAGTTTCTCCACAAGAGTAAAAGGTTTTGAACCTGAGACACTCTAGAGGAAGTAAATCTCTCAGGTGTACTCTAAACCTGAATATTTGTGTATTTAAGAGTTGCTTCCCTGTACAGTAAAAACATTCCTGTAGGGACAAAAAAGATACTTTCCTTAACGCCCCCTGTGAGCACTACACGTTAACGCTTTTGGTGCTGTTTTATTTGCATCTTTAGGGTTTAGACATCTTAACATTTGCATCACATGTTGAGGCTCTTCACCATCAGATAACTTGTAGTACCTCTGCTTTTTTAACAAGCAGCACAAAGGCAGTCAGCACAGACCTGCGCCTTTCTTTTCATGTCTTTTGTTTTCATGTTGACAGCTATTGAGATATACTGACGCATCACAGGGGCATTTCATGCCATGCTCAAAAATGTAATGGATAACTATGTCTAATGTTTTATTGAAAAAACATTAGGCATAGCATTTGTGGTATTTGGCAACAGGATACAAGTTAATGTTAAATCATTAAGAGTTAAGAAGTGATAGCAACTTTTCTTACCTGAGCAGCTTTGTTGTGGTGTTTTGTGATGTGTGAAAAGTCAGGGAGCATCCAGCCAGCCTGTCTTTGATGTCGCTGTTGAGTCTCTGGTAAAGAGACCCTGATTTTCGGATTGCAATCATCACAGGAGGAGATTTGTGATCCAGTCTTGAATGCAGAACACCTCAAAATGTGCTGTTGTCTTTTTCATAGGTGAGTAAACACTATTTACATAGAAGTTGGAAAAGAAACATTGGAACATCAACAGCAGCAATAAAATCACAGGCACAGTATAATACACACATCCCACACGAATTAGTGACCTAACTCATATAAAAGAGCTGAAATCTGCAATGGCAGAAATCAGAGAGCAGCGACTCAGGCGGTGAGGGGGGATGCCTTTTAAGGGCATGTTCAGCAGTGTTATGTTCCACTTGGTACTGCTGTTTCAGAGACAGTGCTGGTGTGTGTAGTGTTGTTAGTGAGTTATGCAAGAGAAGGATAACAAAAAAACATGAAGCTCAGATTGCACGGCACGATTAATGAGACATTAATATATTTTTACAAAACAATGACAAAGAGATTTAGAATTAACCCCCCCCCCCCAAAAAAATGCTTGTTTTTAA
>VUQR01016344.1:0-14672 GCA_015108515.1 Hemichromis elongatus
GTTCCTCGTATCCTATCCAGTCAGGTTAACTTTTTGCCTTCCTGCTTACGTTCAACAAAACATGAAACATGTAAAAACAAACAAGCAAAAAGCGCTTGGACAGTTGATAACATGAGCGCAGCTCTGAGGGCGTCCATGCTGTAGTGCAAATACAGGTCGCAAACCTGACGTCAGCATTTGTGTCGCAGAAAATGACGTCGCGGATCCTAAAACTCCGGCTATGTCTGTCCACACGCTAACGCTGAAAACGGACAAAACGCAGATCTTCATTTTGGCCGGAGTTTTTAAAAAGATCCGTTTTCGTGCCACAAAACTGCGTTTCCGTGTGGATGACAGGCCGAACCGTAGAAAAATATCTTCGCTTTGGGAGATCCCCGGCTACGTGTGGACAGGGCCTTAGTTGGTATGGGCTTGCAAGTGGGGTTTGCAGATGTTGGCAGTGTCTGTTAACCTTCTACTGTTGAGAATTCTTTATCATGGACTTCTGCCGGATCATTGGGTTTTATTTGTTTGTAGAGCAAGGGTGGGCCGGACAGCAGAGGCTCGAGGGCCAGTGTCCTGCAGGTTTTAGATCTCACCCTGGGTCAACACACCTGAATCAAACGATTAGTTCATTATCAGGCCTCTGGAGATCTTCAAGATATGTCAAGGAGGTAATTTAGCCATTTAAATCAGCTGTGTTGGACGCATTTAAAACCTGCAGGACGCCGGCCCTGGAGGCCTGGAGTTCCCTACCCCTGTTTTGGAGTCTTTTAATGCAGCATGAAGTGCACTGGAATGAGGGCTGATATAAACTGATGCTGTACTAATGCAAAGGCATTGAAATTTGATGGAAACTATTCTGTGCATGGACTTTATTTATGTATCTAATTTTATAAATGCCCCATCAAAACAGGCCTGTTCAAGTCACAAAACCCTCTGGCGGAACATATGACATTGTTAGATATTGGTGGCTGCTACAGGATTTTTAAGAGCGATACCGATACTTGGAGATTTTAAAATGGATTGATATTCCGACATACATCGCCCTAATATTTGTTTTATCAGTTATTTACTGATTTATGCTGTGCACAACTGCTTGGATTGGATTGGATTTAAAGCTGGCCATAAACTCAAGAAGTCTATTTCCTTTTGGTCATAAATATCCTCTGACCCAAGAAGGGCACTCTAGTTAATGCCACAGTTATACTAGCGAAAGTGGTGACAATACCACAATTGTTGGTGTGCAATAATGTTGCAGTTGAAACCGTAGCTCTGGAGATGGGAACCACGTCTGCAGCCAGTTTCCATCTTCAAAGCAAATGCATTAAAATTCAATCTGTCTGCTGTCAGTTTACAATTGTGAAGGTGATCATTGCTAGAATGAACTATTTATATTCAGAATCCAGCCAGTAGGGCTTTTATATGGGAATCTAATCAGGATACAGCCAAGTCTCCTAGATCGCAGACGAGTTGATTTCAACATGTTAGCAATCTGACTGCAGTCGGCCTGAATGAGACGACAGCTGTTTGGAGTCAGGTTGCCGCCCACAAGGCGACCTGTGCCATCGCCGTTTGATTGAAATTCATTAAGGGTGACCAGTAATTTCAGCTATTTGCAATCAAATGTATAAAATTCTGTGCAAACGTGGGGATTTTCCTAGTCTTATTTTTACTCTAGTCTGTCTGAGCCGTGAAGCTGGAGAATGCAAAATGTATTGTTGTTACGCCACCAGTCTGATTTTAATGAATGGCGGAGGATGATGCATCTTCTTTATGCCTGTCTTTCTCACTCTTTCAGTGCATTTGTAAACCTTTGATTCCTGGAGGCGCTCAGCCTTACAGCACATATGCTTCTCCACACCAGTGACAGCGACTAACTAACATGTTTAGTCGGACTTCTGTAGATGTTTCTTCATCCATGTGGAACCTTATCCGAGCCCATTTCCACTGTTTAAACAAATTCGACCTTTATGCTAATAACTTTTATGATGATAAAGACGAAGGGAAGAAAAGGGAGAACAGCTTTTTCCACTCCTGTAAACACACACACACACACACACACAGAGGCTCACCCTTCCTTTATGCTGATCACAGCTTTCACAATTAGACAAACTGTGATAACGCTGTTTATGCAGCGGGGAGATCCATGGCAATTATGCTTGGAGGGCATTTCTCCTCCGGTGCAGGGTGGCGGATGTTGCTTACGCTTCACACAGACGTCGGCACACGCTGTTTAACAAATTCACGGTTCCTCTTCGGGGGGTTTGTAGGGCAGGGGTGTGTTCTCGAATCCCTGCTGGGATGCATTCAGGGACGAAAAGGAGACAAAAAGGAGGGAATTTATCAAAAAAAGGAAAAGAAATAAACGCCTCGCTTAGTAAAAAACAACTCGTCAGGATGCAAAGAAACAAACAGGAAAAAAAAAAAGCCACATTTTAAGATGAACATCTGCTGTCATATTGTTACAGGAGCCGTTACTTTCCTTTGCCAGTTACAGGCCGGTGGGTTACTGATGAAAGAATGATAGGTGGTATATTATTTTCTTCAGTTCCCCAGTCTGAGGTAAACATTACCTTCTTATTCACTCCATAGCTGCTTCACAATTTGAGGAAAACAAACACTGTGGGTTCTGAAGACAACATCATTTTTATTTTATGACTGCGCCTCGCCAGCTATTCCCTGGCTGAGGTAAACTTTCAGCTGCGTGACACTTGGTTAGAGGAAGCTCACTTCTGGCCCTCTTCCAGTTGCGTAAGCAGTATTGCTTAAAAAAAATACACACGTTGTGTCCAAAAAGGTGTGCTGCAAACACTGAAAACAGTAATTTTGTTTAATTATATTCTTTGTAGAAGCACAAATACATAAATAACTCTGTCGCACTCGAATGCAGTCGGTCACTAATCCCCTCCGCATCCTTGGGAGCCCCAGTTGATGAAGACTGACACATCCTTCCTCCGCCCTATGCACACACACGCGCACACCCATTTACCCCCTAACTCTGCTCTTCATCTCTTCATCCACTGCCTCGGTGCACAGTCACGATCGGTGCAGCTTGAGCTTCATGTGTTTGGGGGAGAAAAGAGGAATAAAAAGGAGATGGACTCTTTTGATCACAAGATGCATTCACTCTGCTGATCCTCCAACACCCCACATCAGCAGCAGAGGCAGTTGTTGACTCAAGGACACGTGATTAGGAGTTTGCTTTGGGGGGGAGGGGGGAGTGAAAAGTCCCAGTTGTTGTCAGGGTTTGATTTATTTTTCCCTGAAAGAGTTCTAGTACTGTCATTATATCCATAGATTAAATTGTCCATCCGCCGATTTGTCCATTTTTAAAAAATGTATTCTGGGTTAGGGTGTGGCTAGAGTTTGTCGTAGCTGTCACAAGGCGAGAGGCTGGGTCACCTCTAGACAGGATGCCACTTTAGGCCAATTTAGGCCACTCCAGCTAACCAGAGAGAACCCACGTTGGCACAGTGAGAACATGTAAACTCCACAGAGGAAGGCATCAGCCGGGAGGACGCGGTGATAACCCAGTGTTTGCACTTTGCCACTGGGGTAGCATGTAAGCTCAGAAATTAGTTGGAAACAAAAGCAGAGGACTTGACACTGACCAGTCCTGATATTGTAAAGTTATACTCAAAATTACTCCGAAAGGACGTAACCGATGAGCTAGCAGGCTAACAAACAACAGCTAGCAGTTTCGTTAGGCTAGCTAGTGGCTACGTTTTTGCATCTGTGTATAACTCGTAGACATATCTCATAACTGTAGCTTACATGGAAGTGCTTTATACCTGCATTCTACCTGGAAACAAAGCTGTGGTTTCAAAAACACTTCCTGTGCTGTACTGTAGAAGTCTCTGGGAGAAAAACGGCTTTAACTCTTCACCTATAAGATCACTTATGAGCTTAAGCATTAATTTCCATCCATCATCTTCTGCTATATCCACAGTATGGTTCAAAATAGAGGATTTTTCATTCTATGAAACTGCACCATCATTGGCTAAAAGCTTGTAATTGACAAGCGTTTAGCCAATGTGGATGCTGTTTCACATTCAGATCTGTGTTTTTGCAACCAAGATGGCAACGGTCGAAATGCTCCAAAACAGGCTTCAAAACAGGACATGGGTGACATCATTCATTCATACTATTCAGCACTGCAATTTACATCATTATTATTTAAATTTTAAATCACAAAAAGTCTCGGTTATACCTATTATATCTTTCCAGTGATCCAAGTCGTGTAAAGTAGTGTGGTATGTCAAATCATATTGGCTAAATTCTTACCATGTTAGATGTGAATCCTAAATGACAGTAAAAGATCAAGTAGCCCTCCACAGTACAAGCCTAGCCAAACCTTTGAATTGTATTGTCTCATTTCTGCACTCGTACCTTTTCTCAGTCCCCGCCGCTGTGGCGTTTGGCAGCTGCTCGGTCGCCTGTTCCCCGACGCGTCATAATTCTCAGGCTGGCTGTCTGATTGATGCTGAGTGCACCACTCCCAGATGTGGTTATTCCTGCCTCCGCACTTATTTTGTTTGGGAAACTGAGTTAATTCGAGGCAGCAAAGGCACGGTGTGTGTGTGTGTAAGAGAGAGATTTGAATAGATAGGGACTCCATCTGTACCCTGTCTAATAAATGCTGAACGTGTAGAGGGATTGCATGTCTGTCTGTTAAAATAACACCAGAGGTGGACCTCTTTATATGTTGATACAATCAATCACAGCCTCTTTCATCTCTCGTCACTTATCAGGCGGTGAAAAAGACACCGATCTTCCTTCTTTCTTGTTGTCTCTTTCAGTCGCACGCACTCTCTTTCATTGTCATCCAGCACATTGATGTTACAGATATGAAAACCTATCCAGCAACAATCCGCCTGATCTTCTGCCTGATACATCAGAAGCAATGCCTCTCTTGTCTGACTCCAGCAGCAATAAAACACAATATTCTTTTTAGCATGCCCACACATACCGCAGTTTTTCTTCCCTTCATATTATATTTGACAGATAAAGCCAATCTTTATTCTCATAAAGTGCAAACTAAAAAAAGAACACATTTTCCCCATCTTTTTCCTCCTGAGTGGCTGCAGGGTACACAGTGCCATCTAATGAGGGCTCTGTATATTTTCGGAAATGAAGTGCCTGACTACACTCGCTACAGTTGTCCTGTCTAATTTGCTGAAAAAGATGCACCTAACCAACCATTTAGTTCACATTACCGCCTAAATTGGGAGCTGCGCGCACTCTGAAATGATTACACCTTACCACACAATAAGCAGTACCAACTGACCAGCATTTTTTTTCCCTACTTTTCAGAAGCAGGATCAGCGAAATGGGATATGCCCAATATCCCGTATGTCCCAGGGTCCCTTCTCTAGCGTCTTTAGATGCAGGAAGAATGCCTAATAGCTTTTGCTAATGAAGCATAGGTCTCACTAGAAAACTATGCTCCAGGAAATCCTGGTTTATGCTGGACAGGCTGGTTGGTTGAAGCCCAGAGACAATTTAAAGGCTCTGCGACCGAATCCAGCCCTTCTTCTCCAGCTAAAGTGAAGTGGAAATTTGCCCTTTGGGTGGAAATAAGACCAAAGTACCTGCCACGCTTTGGTTAGTTGTCTTTCTTTGCCTGGGCTGATGAAATCGAGGCCTGAATTTGCTAATGAGAAATCAATGAGTGTACGGCAAGAAGCCCGAGGCGCCCCTGCTCCTGCGGTGTCATTCTTTTATTTCGCCGCACGCCCCCGTCTCTCTCTCTCTCTCTCTCACTTTAGCCTGCCTCCCGTCTCGCATTCGACTGTGCGGTGGATTTTTGACACATTTCTCTGAATTCGCTTTATTGTGATAAACATCATATGTCTTCCTTTGAAATAAAGATCAGAGTGGCTTATTTACTTTACTGGCCTATTTTTTTTTTTTTCTTCCGCAGATATCTAGAGCTTTGAGGGAGTGTGTGTGTGTTTGTGTGTGCTCCGAGTGTGATGGTGATCCCGCTATCTGCACCCTGCCCTGTATCTCCAAACTAACAGATATCTTTTTCTTTTTTTTTTAAAGAAAGAGGGGGAAAAAAAGAAAATTGCTTTTACCTGAAACAAATCACCCCTGTGACAGAAGGGGACTGTCAACACAAGACTCCAAATGTAGAGGAAAAAAAAAAAACGGTGTGTAAAAGTTTTCCCTCCGATGGATGCGATTTGCTTTCTGCAACAGTTGTGGAGAGAAGAGGCAGAACAGCCACAGGTTGGCTAACAAATTTGAGAGTTAGCCTGCGTTTGCACCTCATGCCGCAGTACCGTCTGCTCGTTTCACCCCGCGAGGCATTTTAATTATGAATACTACGACGCTGACATCATGATCTCTCTTTTTTTCCTCTCTCTGTCTTCTCTCCTCTAGGTAAGCCAAGAACCCTCCTTCCATGCTTACCAATGTGGCTTCAGAAAGGCCCTGCAGTCATGAGTAATGTATGGCTTACTTACCGTGATTCATCCTCATTATGCATGAGCATCATATGGTAAATCTGGTTGGTGCCATTATTCATGGAACACCGTGGGTTATTCATTGGGATTAAAGCTCTGTGGAATCAACATCCAACATTTATTTATTTATTTATTTTTTTGCAGTGTGAAATTTAGAAAACGGAGGAACGAGACAGGGAGAGCGTGGAACAGTTGCTCATTTGTAGAGAGCTCTTTAATGTGCACATTTTGGTGTGTATACCCTAAAGAGAGGAATTGATCATACTAAGAAGGGTGCCCAGATGTGTTGGAAGAATGTCCCAAATTTTGAGCAGCACATGCACTTTTCTAAAGTTCATGCTTTTACACAATGCACGTCAGGGGAAGGCTGCGGTCAAATGAGGTTAGCTTGTCTGGCAGTGAAAGTTACAAGTTACAGTACCAAAAAGTCACAAGCTTTGCAGATTTTGTTGACTGTGAGGGATTTATTTTTTACTTTAGCACACTGAACCTTTAAATTTGTAATACAGTGACAAAGTGTGTGTGTTGTAACTGGCCTACAAGAGGCTAAAAAGTTGCTTTTAAGTATAAAATATCTGACTACCTCCCAGTGTTGGTGTGTTAGCCCGCTTCATCCCATACAAGCACTGTATTTGTCCCACATTTACTTTGCTGGGGTCATCCTCTGAGATGAGAAAAAAAGGGGCCATCATATAATCTGGCAGCTCAGAGGTAGTGTTAGAGGTGCTAAGACATACTTCCAAGTTATGTAGCATAACGTCCTTAAAGATAGTTAAAGATAGTTATTTAAGCTTAAACGGTAAGAAATAAAAAGTTGTGTCATTTCCCAGACTGTCCTGTAATTATAAATTAGAAAGTTTATGTAAATTCACAGAAAATGTATCATTTTTTTCCTATTTAATTGTTTAACTGTTACTTTGGTGTAGCATGAATGGGTGTGAGAGGTCTTTATCAGCAGGAAAGTCTGTAAAGTTTATGAAAATACAGTTAAAACATAAAAATCTATCCCCTCCTTCACATCTCCCAAATATGTCTGGTGGGCCGGTTTGGAGTTTTTGATTTTTTTGAAGGCCGATTTTGGCCCTCTTGCCTTATGTTTGACCCCTGGTGTATTTTGTGCCCTGTTCAGGCCTATCATTTCACTATATATCTGTGTGTGTACAGTGCCACTTACATATCCCAGTGTACACAACCTACTGGAATTAGATGTAGCCAAAGTTTATTAATACAATGTATGCATTTTGTTGATAGTTATAAGTTGCGCTGTGACAATGTTAGATCTAATCTACTAATGCTTTAATAATCGAAGCCACATATTAGTTGACGGCACTTTTGTACTTCCTCCTTTGTGATTTCAAATTGTTGTTTCGCTGCTTTTCCTGAAGTGAAGTGATCTGATTCCACCACTGCCACAGCTGACATTTTCAGTTCGCGTCTAGATTCGTCATTTTGACGGCGCACCGTGAAAAAACCCAAGCCGAGAAGCATCAGCTGTCATAATTCTGACAGATTAGTGGCAAACCTGCTAATTGTCCCAACAGAACTTGTTTCCCTCTGAGTACATTTTTTTTCCCTCCCTGCCAAACATTTTTCAAACGGCAATCATTCCTACAATGAGCCGATCGCATGCCAGTCAAAAACATACACTTCACATGACAATTACAAGCACCTTTCTGCGCAGCGAAGATAAGAGCGAGGAAACGAATTGACCCCCGTCCTCGCCGTGTTTCCGTCAACAATTAATTAATACCTGCCAAACATCTGAACCCTGCTGCTGCTTTTCATTTTTGTCTAATTACGGAGCTCTTTGAATCGATAGATGTTTGCATGCACACACTCGCACCCACGCGGGTTTTGCTTCCCTTTTTTTCTTCTTTCTTGCACGAAACGACAAACACAGCTGCGCTGCGGTTGATTTCGAGGTGATTAGCTATGCGACATTAAGCGGCGGCCTTGTGTGGCCCTCCTGATGTTGCAGTCAAAGTGGCCGGGGTTACACGCAGGCCGGCATCAATACCCTATTAAACCCATTTGCTCCTCTTCGATCTCTTCTGATCTGAGGTTCATTGTACTCCGTAACAGCAAAGATCACACCAGGATGTGTCAAGTCCTCAGCAGTGACAGCCGCTTCCATATTTCTTTTGAAAGGTGGATGTTCACTGCACCATTTGAGGAATTAATGAGGCTCTAAGTTGCTGTCAAAGTCGGGTTTTTCAGTCAGATTCTTGTATCTCACACTGAGCCTTTAAATTTGTAAGGAATCGCCAAATGAAGGCTTCAGGAATGAGATTCAGCAGAAGATTTTGCTGCATGAATTTCAACAGTATTTAAGCACGTAACTGTTTGATTTCACCTTATAAGTGTTAGTTAGTGTTTAAAATTTCAAGAAGGGAGTTTAAGCCAGGCCAAGCTAGCATGTTGACTTAGGAAAAAAAAAATCTGTAAACAGCAGCATGCTGTGTAGTCGAAACTGAGAGAATAGCTGAACACAATATTTAATTCATATACTGACTTTAGCACCAGTCTTTGAAAATCACTATGCTGCTCTCTGGTTTATGGATGGAAAATGCAACAACGATGAGCTTCTGGCAGACGAACAGACCTCATGCTTGAGTGACTTCTTCTGTTTTGCTTTCTGTACTGCGTATGAGTGCCCTTTGTGTTGTAGTTTTGCCTCTAGGCTTACCGCTTTAAAGCCTGTAGTCCCTCAAGCACTGTAAACTGCTGTTGTTAAGATTACAACTTTATAATCTTACTTATACTGTTCAGACATTGTTTACGATACTGGCCTGCCTTCAATAGTGGTCTGCCAGTGGGATCGTCAGATCTGACAGCGCTGTCTGGCTCGGCTGTCCTGATTTAAATGCTAATTTGAAAAATTGTTTAGCATGCTAACATGGTGACATGCTAGACATGCTAATCCTAAAGCGTCAGTGTTTGAACATTTTAGCTTGCTAATTTCAGCAAAGCTTTAAGTATGATCTTCAGCACTTGTAATACTTTCAGGCTTTACTGTGTTAATTGTAACTGTTTAGATTTTATTTATGAGGTTAGCTGCAGGCTAGTCGGTGCTTTGTGCATGTGAACGTGATGGCTAACTCCACTAACCTCTTTTCTCCATCTGAGCAGCAGAATCCTAAAAAAACGATTTGCTTTAAAATGTTTGAAATCTTAGCAGAACTTAAATGGAGTTACAAATTACGTGTATATATTTATATGATCACTTTAGAGATAGTGAAAAGTAAAATGGCACTGTTGCTGTGTAACTATGAAATTATTAACATGCAAGTCGTATCTTTTAATACTTATTTATTTACAACTATATATCTTTCCTCTTCTCTTTTGCTGTAGATAACTGGAAGCATTTATTAATACAGACTGTTCTGCAAAGGTCACTGGATTTGCTATTTCAAAACAGAAACCCAATAGTGCCCCCTTTCTTTATTAGGAAAAAAAGAAAAAGAAAAGTGGTCTGAAATATTGTAGAGGGCTTCGCTCCAAACTTCAAAATCCAGACTGAACTTCAGTGCCTCAGAAATGGTTCAGAGGAGCAGACACAGGATGCAGCCTAGGAGGAAGGATATCAAAAAGGGCCAAAAGGAGAAAATTGATTTCAAGTCTATCCTTTAGGTGCATCTCAGGATGGTGAGATAGCATTTTTATACACTCCTGCTCTTTGCCAGTGAAACTGAGGATGCAGCTGCATTCAGCTTTATACTTTGGTGGGAGGTTAAGATGTCTTTGGAGAAGTTACTTGTACCGGACGTTTTACTAAGAAAGTTCCTAACGAGACATTTTGATTAAGAAGCTAACGTACAGGCGATTGTCAAGGATGACGGACTAAATTAGTCCTTTCGCTTATTATTATTTTGACTGCACAACTAGAGTGAATTCATCCAAGTTTTTAATCTAGCTTTGAGATTACTGAGAATTACTGTCAAATCAATCAAAATTAGATTCAAAGCCAAGTTTTTCTTAATGCACACACAGAAAAACATTGTCATTCAGTTCAGTTGCACAAACCAGATATCTGAGAATAAGGGTGCAGGAATTGATCCATGTAGATTTTATGTATATACCTTCAACAAGTAAGATGTGATAAAAGATGGGGTTGAAGATGCATTTTGTGTAGGTTTTTCAGTCTCGTCATGGTTTGACAAAAGGTTCCTACGTTTAGCCTGATGAAAGGTGCTCATAGATTGGTGGTGCTGGTACATCTTTGGCGTCAGATACAGATACAGTCTCCGTGGTCTTGACCTTTCCCTGGCCATTTACTGATATTTTTTGGCTTTACCCCCATGCCTTCACTTACTTTGATCCGATATTCATGCAGTCTGTCATCCAAAGTCTTTTCAAATCACTGATTTCTTTCAGCTCTTGTCATTTATCACTCCATCCTTGCTCTCTCTATCTCTGTGGGAGCCCCCTCTGTGGAGTGTACCAGGGGAGATCTTAAAGCGTCGAATGGTTTGTGGTCCAGATTTAAAGACTGTTGCTGTGTTTTCACTTTAATCTGAAATTCTCGTCGAGTTTTTGTCATCTTTTCTACCATTTCAGCCATTTGTATACAGCGGTCTTTATATTCCCATCTGACTGCATGTACCATGGAATAACTTGCTTTTTCTTTTTCACAGGAATTTGATGTTTATGAAAGTTAATGTCACTCATCTTAATAAGTCATTGATAAATAGTAAAACAACACCTTATCAGAGATAGATGTCAGGTGGAATAGAATTAATCCTCATGAGAAACTGAATTTGCTTTCTGGATGAAGCACCGCTCCTGCAGATACCTCTCTCTGGTACTTGAATCGCTAAAATTTGCATGAATTCCTTAAAAATATAAAAATAAAAATTCCGTTTGCTTCGGCTTGAGCACTTTTGGCAAAAACATCTCAAACATAACTGTATCAAGCGAAGAAAGTGTACGTCAACAGTGTTTTTTTTTTTGAGCAGCTGTTTGCCAATTCTCTTTGAGTCCGTGCTGACCCTTCACACAGTTTCAAAACCAGACACATAAGTGGTGTTTTCACAGTGTGTTACCCCCCAGTTACCATGTAAAATATAAGAGATGTCCCCTGTGACACAGCTACTTCAAGCCATGTCTAGAAATCAAACACATCAAGGAGCAAGCTCACATGTTCTGCCATTCGGCAGCCTCACGAAAATCAAGGGAAACAGAGTTCAGAGCTGGGGAAATATACTTCCTGTCTTTGCCAGTTTCAGCATGATGTACATTAATTCAAAGTCAAAGAGGGGAAGTGGTGGAATTAAAGTGCCAGCCCCCCCCCCGAAGGATAATAAAGAATTAAGGTAGGAGGGAGAGAGATGGTGGAAAGAGAACAAGGGAGATGAAGTAAAAAGGGGAGAAAAGTAATACGGAGGTGGAAATCTTTTACTATGCTCATTCTCTCCTAATGTAAGGCTCCCATGGCAGAGAGACAGAGAGGGCATGTGCAGAATGGCTGATGAGTCTCCCGTTGCTGTCTCGCAGACAGACGATTCCTCCATTTTACCCTGAAAGGCTGTAAAAACGTAAGCCATAAGTTAAGAGCTGTCGGCAGTGAACTTTTGGCCCTCGGTTGACCAATGTGCTGAAGTGGGCCCGCACCGAGCTAAGATAGACCCCTTAAATCAACTTTCCAGGGGTAAGAGACACAATGATGGTGCCTCTGGCATTGAGAGCGTGTATGTGTGTGTGACAATGGTGAATTGTTTCTTCTTCATTTTTTTTTTTTAACCTAGCTTCCTTATTTTTCTCTTAGTTGGGTCAGTCAGTACTCGTTGTGTTGTGCAAAAGGCACTCTGAAAAGTTTATGCAGTGCAACTTTTACGACTGAATGAACCAAATTCAATGTGACCATAATTAAGTATTTACAACGTAACTACTGTTGATTGCTGGAGCTCTCTAGGTGGGAGGTCCAAAAACGTGAGCCATGAATTCAGAGCTGATGAGGGTGAAACTTTAGCCTCCAGTTGATAAATGGACTGAATGATTCCAGAGACAGTTGAGGTGGACCATCAGCTGGGTTGACACAAAACAAGTATTGAAACTTGAGACTGTCTACCAAAGTCTGCCTTAGTGTTAGTCACTGTTATTCTTTTGGATAATCTGCCTCCTTTGTGTTTACCTTCCTCCGTCTCACATCCTCTTCTGACCCTCTGCATGTCCTCCTTCAATACATCCATAAATCTTAGTCCCTAAAGCCTTTCCTTCTCGCTGCCTTCAAACGCGCCTTCCTTATTTCCTCGTTCTGCGTCTACATCAAACAGAACAACAGTTGGTCCTGAAGATTTTTCGCCCAATGCCATAGTTGACTATGACAACTCTCCCTATTAATCGGCGGGTGAGTTCCTGATGGTGTCCAGTGTTGCTCATTGTTAATTTTCTGGAAAACTTGAGTCATGACTTGTCGAACATTACTCTGAAGAAGCTCCAGAAACCCAAGCAGTATAAAGGACAACTTTATTGGCTGTCCATCACATTTGGTGGCCTTCGTTGAGGTCAAGGTTAAAACAACTACTATTAAAGCAGCTCTTCGTGCTGCAAGTGTTGCTTGAGCTTTAACCTAACCCTCTGCAGCTGTGCCGCAAACCTTCACCCTGTTTCTAAATGATTTTGGTTATTGCCATCCGCCATCAAGGAAAAATGAAAAACAGCCCTGAAACTATAGATATGCTGAAATGTTCAAATTTACCAATCAGCCACCATCAGTCCAGTAACTGGCGATATATTAAGTGCATGCACAGTGGTGATGAACATAAACAATTACTCATGACCGACATATTATAATCCAGTCTTGAACCTCTAACAATGCTCCATTTTATCATCTTTTTTTGTTGTTGCTTAAAATACAACATAATTTAAAAAAATAAACCCTAATTTTGTATTCAGTAAGACTCGCATCTTTCAACTGAGGTCAAAAACTCGACAGGAAATTGTTTAATGAGGCCTCTTGATAGCCATTTGAAAAAGAGAGTGCATTCGCGCACTGGCTTCCCTTCTCACATCCAGACGCTACGCCCTGTTGTTATATGCAGACTGTGAATGCAGCTCTCTGCCACCAGCACAGACCTTTCCGTTTCCCTAATATAACGCTATCTTTGGACTTTGCCTTGTTAAAATTTGGTTTTAGGTAAAACTAAGCGAATTATTGTGGAAATAATAGGACCGGTAATCACAATAATGAAACGTTGTATGTCATTTACTCTTTAATCGCCTAAAATGTGACCTGTATTAGCTGAGACAGAGCTGTACCCAAATGATCGACCATGGGGATAGGCTTTGTTGGGTTTTAATTCAAGAATTTGGATGTTTGAATATTCACTGTTGATCACTTACAAAGTTCTGAGCCCAGAAATTAATATTTGAGTCATCCCCAGTCAAATATTCATTGTCATAAGATCTGACAGCCTGTTTGTGTGCTTCAGTGACGCTTCAGTTGCTGATTTTTTTCTAAACAGTTTTGTCTATCGAGAGTCCTTGGAGGCACGCTTTTCTGTGGAAGGTAATCAGGCTTTTTCTTGACTAGCATTTCAAAAGTTAAGGTTAAATTTGCATATCAGTCAAATTAATGAATAAATAGGATAAAATAAAGGCAGTGTCAGTCTCCGGGTGGGGTCTGGGTATCGGCCTCCTCTCGTCTCGTCTCCTTTCTTTCCCTCTTATTTTGACATCGGATCCCGGCGGAGCTCTACCAGGTCCACTCATAAAAGAACAAGTGCGCCTGTCCGTATCTTTGACAGCCACACACGCTGAACAAAGACACACAAACAGGCACGCACACCTCTCAGAATTACGCTTGTCACAGTGCTCTTACTTGATGTGATCCCCTGATGCGATCCACAGATAGCCGTGGAAAAAAAATGTTTAACCCAGCCTCCCAAAAAACCAAACAACAGCAAAAAAACCCAAAAAAAACCCACGCTCATACCTGACACACTCTCTTACTGGAAAACCAAGCATATCGGCGGTCTCTGGAGGCGAATCCACTCGAGGATATCTGAATGAAAGATAGAAAAGGCCCGAAACAAGCTGCCTTCTATGCCAGAAAGCTGTGCCTGTTCTTATGTGGGCCTGTGCAAGGCTAGTTAAAATGCCTGGCTGTGGGCCAGTAATGATAAGTGACCGCGGAGTGGTTTCAGCACAGTTTTAGCCGTGTTTGTGCAGAAACTTCACATCCTCAGTCCTGGGAGATTGTTGGAGGGAAGAAGGGAAGGG
>VUQR01016346.1:2865-39774 GCA_015108515.1 Hemichromis elongatus
GCGAGCTTTGAAAAAAAAAAAAAAAGCAGGCAGCTGCGATTTTTTATACAATTTTTGCATGAATTAATCGTGGGTGAGAAAATAATTAAGTCATTGTTTAAATGAAGTGAATAAAAAGTGCAGCCCCGGTGAGATGCTCAGCATGTAAAATCAATTATTTGTGCAACAGCTACTTAAAGTGCAACGCAGCGGACTTCTCGCTGAGACAGGCTGGCTGTGCATGCTGGAGCTTCAGGGATGAACAGACTGATGACCGCAGTCACACTCAGCTCTTTCTGCACAGATTAACACCAATACAGGACTAAGGCATTTAGAGGCAAATATTAACTACAGTGTACTGTAAAAACTATGCAAAATTGAGCCCTTAAGAGGAAACAAGAATAGTTAGCGAGCTATATTTCATGATACAATGACATGTGGAGAAAACTAAGAAGGCACTTTCTTTATTCTTGCCATACAAATATAAGGATATATCTTAAGTATATTTATATATAATTTGAAAGCTTTGTTCTTTGTCCTTCATAAGCAGAAGAAGATGATGGATGGATGGATGGATGGATGGATGGATGGATGGATGGATGGATGGATGGATGGATATTTATTAAGACTGACTGACAGGTTATTACGATTAATAATTCCGGCCCAAACAAATAAGGCTGTAAAAACAGACATTGTCCAGAATGTCTACTTTCTGTAAACTGTCGTCTTTGAGGAGAATTTCGCATTTCAGCTTGGCATTTTTTCATTATTATGGCTTTTCAGTCAATCCAATAAACCCCATTCGCGTAACATTTTTGCAACATACCCTTTCCCTAAACATACCTGTACCCATGGAGCCACATGGAAGGGGAAGACAACTGGAATTCTTCTTTAAGCTGTAAAGAAATGCTTAACCAGGAGTGTTGTTTTAGCTGTCTCGCATGTCTGCTGTGTAGGCGCTTCTTTGGGATTTTCTTAGTTCTCTGAGACTTAAAAGTGTCATCATGAGTAAAGCTTTTTCAAAGGACACTGAAGCAGGACCTAGACCAAAGTGTTCAGTTTACGAATAGAATAACTTTACAGGCATACACG
This sequence comes from Hemichromis elongatus, assembly GCA_015108515.1. Classification (NCBI taxonomy): domain Eukaryota; kingdom Metazoa; phylum Chordata; class Actinopteri; order Cichliformes; family Cichlidae; genus Hemichromis; species Hemichromis elongatus. The sequence goes on from VUQR01016346.1 coordinate 3,937, forward strand.
TCAATAGGCGGAAAGTCAGGAGTGGGGAAAATCTCAGGTGAGTGTATATTCACAGATCAGGGAACCATCCCAAACTTCACCTGAGAGCACAGGAAAGGGGGAGAGACAAGTTAGAGGAAGAGAGAGAATGAAAAAAAGCCCCAACTAGCTCAGGACCTTGACAGAAGGTTAATAAACTTTGCCAGAGGCGTCACATAGTCAGCATGTGCTGCAATGTGAAAGACTGTGATGAGTGTTTTTCTTTAGGCCAGGACTTAGAGGAGCACCTGTCCTCGGAGAGCATGCGAGGCTTCCGAGGTTGTTTTTAATAGAGATCAGGTTGTTAAATCCCAAAAGGTTTTGTTGAACCCTTTGTTCTTGTCAAACTACGGTCTTACACACTATCTTAAAAAAAGGTTGATTTGCCTGAGGTGCACAAACCTGGCATGAGTTCAATTTGCGCTTGTTATCTTTTTTTTGCTGATGGGTTTATCACCCCTTGATCTCCTAGATCTTTTCTATTTCTTTCTTCTCTAATTTTCTTTTTTCCATGCCTTCGCTATTTCCCTGGGCCTTAGTTACCATGTCGGTCTTCTTTCCCGATAGGTATTCCTTCCAAGATGAGGAGGACATGTTTATGGTGGTGGATCTGCTTCTGGGTGGAGACCTGCGCTACCACCTCCAACAGAACGTGCACTTCTCAGAGAGCACCGTCAAACTCTACATCTGTGAATTGGCTCTGGCTCTGGGATATCTCCGCACCAAGCACATCATACACAGGTAAGAAGTGTTTCTATAAAATGACATTTTTATAACTCAATATATCTATTTGTAATAACCTTTAGTGATGCAGTTAAGGATCTGTTGCCCTCTGTTTCTTTAAAAAAAACAGGACAGAAATAGTCTTCAGCACGTGTCCTTCTTTTCAGCCTCATTTTTCACCAGAGCTTGGGCGTAGCGTACTCTTCTTTTCTCCTTGGCTGTTTTCATCCACATAATTTTCTAATACTGCTCCACCAGCAGGCAAGGTCAAGATGTCTTGACATTAAGGTCATGCCTGACACAACAGTTTACCCTCTGCTAGGGACTACGGGCATCATCAAATGCGCCAGTTCCATCTATGTACCTGTGTTGATGCCTTACTTAATTTTCAAAATGCAAGTTAAGTGCTTTTCAGGCAGAAATATCTGCTGTTATGGCAAAGCCACAACTCACAGAGCCAATAAAAGCGTGCCCACTGCCAAATGTTATTATTTTAACTTGCTGAATAACTCAAAGTGCATGAGATGTTCCATTATTGGCTAAGGTGTGCTGCCAAATACATTAAGTACATTGAGTGTGCAAAATGTTAAAAAACTGCCTTACTCGTGACATGACAGACAACAATACAGCAACCCTGTATCTTACAAAAAAATATGGGACAGACTAAAAACTCTTCATCAATAAAACTTGTTTTGAAGAAAGCAGTTTATGCTTTATAGGATCGTTTTTGTACATTTTATGAATTAGTAGTCCATGAAAAGTTGCTGTCACTATTCATGTTCAGTGAAGCAATGTGATTTCTGTATTCACAGCAACTGTGTAAAGTCCACACTGACTCAGGCCTCTGTTTAGTGTTTCTGTCCTGAGAACAAGCTGTCTTCCCGAGCGGACCTTAAGGAGGGCAGCCAGACCCACTGTCTACACCAGATTGATGGAAACATTTCCCAGATAAAAACGCTTTTGATGATAGCTCAGCAGAATAAGTCATCTTTCACCGATTTTTATTTATTGATTTCAGAGGGCGCGACAGGTTTTAGAGTGAGCGTGGATGGGCACACTTGATGAAATCCAGACACTATGGATGGACAGCAAAAACACTTGATGAAATGCTTTCTGTGTATATTGGTCTTTGAAATTACTCCTCCACTCTGATGTCTGAGCAAAGACACCAACATAGGAAAGAGAGACCTTCTCAGATCATGACTAATAGGAAACATCACTGTAACAGAGAACACTAATTTATCAACACCCCCAGATAACAAATTACACCATTTAACGTTAAGCAGGCTACTCGCTCTTGTCCACGCTCTTAAACCTCCACAGGAAAGAGAGGAGGAGAAATAAGTGGGACGGATTAATAATTTGCTTATTCATTCAGCCCATTGAGGGGTATGAATATTTAAATTATGTTTTCTATTTCAGTCCTGGAGAGGACAGACTTGCCAGTTGATGCGCAGGTGTTGGGGGCGTTTGTTTAGATGGAATCAACATCTTTTCAATCTGCATTCATTAGCTTCAAATAGGAAGAGGTGCTGAAAGTAACTCTCAGCTCATCTGTATGGAAATTGAATATATAATTTCCTCACTCAGACGTTGACGTGCTGACTTGGGTTCTCCGAGCGAATGCTTTTCAGTGGACGTTTGTGTGTGTATGCACCTGTCTATATGGGTATAAATATGGGACGTACAGATTCTTTTTCCGTTGGTGTTTGATGATTTTGATGATAATGAGGGGAGCAATGATGATAATGACATTAATCGCATGCAACACGATGACATGTTAATTATGTCGTTTCCAAGTCTGATCATGCCAAAGGAAGACTACGCATGGCATTAGCTTCTTCCATATGACGGATGGATATGAGCGTACTAAAGTTCTACACGCACACACACATATATTATTTAAATTATCAGTTGGCAGAACATTAAAATGTCTCATATTGCATCTAGTTTGAGTTCGTGTTACAGCTCGTATGAACAAATATATTGTATGTATGTTTGTTTTGTTAATCCGCAGCCAGTCAGATGCTTTCCAGATCGTAATGCATGGTGGATGGAAATCTGACGGTATTTTTATGTGTTCATAATTTCATCCGTTTTGAAAAGAGCCCCAACACCACTTGCTGAAAGCGTCAACCCATGACAGGGCCAACACCGTTTTACTGTTGCACTCGGTGTTGGACTTCTCTCCTGACCTCCTCCGTGATTATTACACTAGTAATAATAACTAGTCAACCAAAATGTTCTAATTTGGATCCATCACTCCATAAGGACTTCAGGTCAGTTCCTGTTTAATTTGGCATACCTCAGTCTTTACTTCCTCGTTCTCTTTCTCAATAATGGCTTCATGACAGCCACCCTTCCACTGACAGCATTTCTGATGCTGCTTTGATGAACAGCAAATGGATAAATGCATTTGTCAGGCCCTGTGTCAGGTCTCTGCTGTGATATTTTACTGCTATTTTCTTAAGATCTACAGTAAATAGGCCTGGCAATTCGTCCTCCACTTATCTAGTTTTCTTACATTTTTTGAGCACAAACCACATACACTGTTTGTGCTGATAGCTCTTTGGTGATCACTTTAGAGAATCACTTTAAAGAACTAAAGAAATGAAAAGAAATTATATGTTTTGATATCAGGCTGCCAGTAATAAAGATACCATTTAAAATTAGTTTTCTGCTAAGATGTCAGTGTGTGAACACAACACTGGTTCATTCATTGAGTTTTGGACCTTTTTATGCTTGAATCATAGGTTAGTGTTAAGCGGTTTAACAAACAACAAAAAGAAACAAACATTTCCATAACTAGAAAACTATTGATTAAAAAATTACTAGAAAGTCTGATTCCTTAGAAGGGAAATATATAGAGATGGTATTATATTGATAGTGAAATAATGGAAGGTGGCTCAAGACTTTTGTGTAGTGTATGTGTGTTTTAGTGTGGGTTGAGGTCAAGGCAAATGTCTTTTATGCAGTTATGTCTATAAATATTCTGGGTACCATAATAACGAGACAACAGCTGCAACATCAGCAGACATATCTATGTAATTTTCAATAATGAGTTCTTGCACATTATAGTTTGCCATTATATGGGAATATGAACAGTCTCATGGGAGCAGTGAGTCTTAGGAACAGTCTTTCAGCTCATCCTGTAAGGAGGGAGAATGTAAGTGTGTTCAGTGTCATCAAGGGACAATAGAGCAACCTCTGAGAATGAAACACAAGGCGGAAATAAGTTTAATTCCACTGTGTCATTAAATGGAAAATAATATTACCTTAAAATAGTACTTTGTAAGTTTGGCATTGCATGTTCTATTACAGTAAAGAGGTACGGGTTTTAAACAGGTTTTTAAAAATGGAGCCCTAAAACATATCTGTACGATAAAATGAAGACGGCACCGCTTATTCAAGCATGAGTGCTTTAAATTTCATTTCATTTGTCAGATATACCATTCTGCATTCTAGGTGGTCAGATCTTGCACTAATGCATCATGTCCTTCAGACACTGAAGTAGGGAGAACTGTGCCCAACCACCTGATACCTTTTACTTCTAGTTTTTGTCCGTTTATTCATCTTTTTGTTCAGTATCACAGGTGTTAGTCAAAGGTAATCTTTATACATCAGTTAAGGGTATTTTTGCAGTTAAACAGCAAAAACTCTTTACAAACCTGGGCTTGTTGAAATATGTGTGTAGTAGTTTAAAAGCATACGTATATATAATATATACATAGTGCTTAATGTGTTTATTAAGCCACCTGTCATGAAAACAAGCAAACACATTTTTTTAAAATATGTCCAAAAAAATGGTTTAAAGCTAAAAATTACTGAATTAACATTTTATGCTATACTTTTGCATGTTAATAAAAATACAACATTTTGGCATTTTTCTCAGTTTCTAGTTATCCTATATCTTGTAAAGCTAATTCAGCATTACTTACTGTTTAACATACATCTCTGTGGGGAGTCTGAATTATTTACATTAGACTGAGTCTCAATTAGATAACATCTTCAGAGACTTGACAAATGCTTCTAAACAAGTGGAAAGATAAATGGCAAGAATGTGATGAGGGATGTGTGTGTGTGTGTGTGTGTGTCCGTGTGTGTTTAAGTGTGTGTCCGTGCGTGTGTGTGTTCTGTGGTTGTTTACCTCATCGTATCCTCTTTGACGTCAACAACAATTATCTCCGGATCCTCAGGTGCATTTTAGTGTTTCTTGGAATCCTTGTAATGGAAAGACTTACATGTTGTCAACCAGTCTATGCTCTTAACAAGTCAATATTTTGCAGTCAGGAAACAGGCTGCCCATTAAAGTTGTTAAAGGATTAATCGTTTGGCTTTTTTTTTTAAATGCCATTTAGGACTCCCTTAAGTTTAAGCTTTAGTTGCAAGTTAGGAATTATAACATATAAAGTCAGATTTTTTAAAGTGCATTTATTGGGCTTTTAGCCTTTATTGTGTTAGGATAGTGGAGAGAAGACAGGAAAGCACACAGGGGAACGCAAGCAGGCCAGATTCAAACCAGGCCTCTGCTTTAACATTATGGGTCACATACTCAACCCAGTGAGTTAAAGCCAAGCTGGATGCAAACTTAGTAAATAGCAACTCGACATTCGAATGAGGCATTAAGTTCAGAGGTTCTTCAGATGCTCCTTTATTTTGAAAGGGTCTCTACATGAGACAGAAGCACATGTTTGATTTGACACAGATTTGGGATTGGCACCGGGCTTACACTTGCTTGTGACTCTTGGGGCTGGGTTTGTGCCTCATCTCAGTCTCAACCTGGGGACTTTTTGTGTGTTAACCACTACAGCGTGGAGCCACAGCTGGACTAAATCTAAAGCCGCTGCAAATTTTGCAAACAAGCACTTATATGATAGCACTTTAATAATGTTATAGCACTGATTGCTGCTGCAGTGCATGCAATTATGGATTCTTTTATTAAAGTTGTCTTCATTTGCTATCTGCACTGCTTTTTTAATGTCTATGAGAGATAGCAATGTGACTAACTCTGTCAATGAGTGAGACTGGTAGTGCAGTACATTTGTCTTAAGCACCTTTAGTACACGTTCTCTTTTCCATTTCTGTCATCATACAGCATCTGATTGTTGAAGCTTCACGAGAATACCGTTCACTTTTCTATTAAGCTTACTACAAAACTCAGTCTGTCACACCTAATCACATTTCCTCATTTCAAGGCAAAAGTCTAAATTGCATATAGTTGCATCATCAGATAGGCGTGGAGCTTTTGATCAAATTCCTTAATGGCAGTCAGACTGATATAGAATGTGATGATTTATTAGCTAAGGTCGAGCCAGGACCCCACCAGGGTATCAGCTAGCTGCATTTTGAGTTGGCTGCTCACCACGATGGCAGCGAGGTTCTGGACATTGGCTTGGACAATGCACGGTTTATTAAAGGATGAAAAGGAGGTTTTGTATTCAGGCCAGTATGCCTTTGCTGCTATGTCAATTGGCCAGGGTGGCAGCAGAGGTTCATGGACTCAGTTAAAGGGGTATATTTGAGTGATTTTTGGGCTGTAGTCAGTTGGTCAGCACCACATTCGCCCACATGATAGCTACAATGCACTACAGTGCTGGGGGGATTCTAAATGTTTTGGGGAAAATCCAAACTACAATAATGGCACATTTTGTTTGACCATGAACATTTTATGACATGATACATTTTTGCTCCTTCAAATCTGGGAGGAACACCTTTTTTTCATAGCCTCCATGCAAGGGGAAGGAGCATATCTCACTTGCTGTGCAGCACACTGGAGGACTTAGACTTAAATAAAAAATCAGTGCTGACATTACAGCAAGAAATTTGCACGTTTGTTACATCCTGCAATGCATGTATGGGAAAATTCATGGACCAATAATATACAGATGGTGTCTGTCATTCATATAAAATGATCTAAGACTGAGAGAATGTCATCATGTTAATAGACCATCAAAGCCAGCAATGTTACGTATACAAAGTCTAAAAATTGCTTTGATACAAAAACTTTTATTCGAAGGCCGTGAAAAAGACTATATTGGTCTTACATTGTTATTATGTTGTTTTGTTTTCTGAGGCATAGACCAAAAGGTATTTTGAAAATCTAGAGATGCAGTTCTCGACCAGCCAGGAACCATACTGGCAGATTTTTAAGCATTCTGGGCCCTGACCCGCTGGTTAGCCTCAAGTATGTCAAGTTGCTAGCTGCTCTCTTTCTTGGATCCACAACATCCACACAGTGCTGCAGGTAAGTAGACACACATGCACTTGTAGCCACATGCTATGTTGTTTTTGTGAAACCTCTTCACTCTGAGTTAAGATGAAAGTTTGTAACAACAAACTTAATCAACTTAAATTGCCTTCATTCAGCTGATCACAAACATTTGAAAGAAGCCAACAAAGGTTAAGTGACTAAAACTATCTAGAACTTAGAGTCAGCGACAGGCCAGCAGCCTCGGACACAGCCTCAGTGTGAGCAAATGGTCAAAGCACTTACAAGGAAAATTATGGAGACGAGTAAAACAAAGAAAAGGGTTGATGTAAGTAACTGATACTTATTTTGTTTTTTAAACCTGCTTCACCTGCTTTTGTTTGGTAAGGTAAAATATGTCAGGTAAAGGTGGGTGTTAGTTAGTAAGTTAGTTATTTGCACCTTTATCCAGAAGCAGAGCACTTTATTTTAAGTTAAGTTGCCTATTTTATGTGAGACAAGGTCTTATAAGTTCTTGCAGTTTGGCAAAATTAAAATTTACATTGAAGAAAAGTTGATTTTATTTGCACGTGCTGTCAGAGACTTTAGAAAACTGCAATTGGTGCATCTTTAACTACAACGTGTGTCTCTAATCAGTATTGGATAACTATCAGACCAACTTATGCAAAACGTTTTTAATTATCTTCTGGACCTAATCACTAAGTCAAAGGAGTCAAAAGATCCCATTGTTTGCTTTTGCCTTTGTGTAAAAACTGACCAGTCTATTTATTCACATTACTATTTCTTATTAAATGAACTGAAGCATACTGAGACCCAGCTGTTGCAGCAGCAACCCTATTTCAGCTAAAGAGGCTCTGCTTTTGCAAGCTCTGATCTCTTCCCCTCATCTCCTCTTTGAGCCTCTCTCTCACATGTATACACACATGCAGTACACGTTACCTTTCCCTCATAATCTCTTTCATTATTGCTGCTGTTTTTTCACCTCGTGCGATTTTCTCTTCCAACTTTCTACTGTATTTCTTATCCGTGCTCTTTTCTTGGACATCCTCGTTCTTAGTTTTTCTCATACAGGGTGTCTTTCTTTCTCAGAGGGAGTGGCACAAACATAGCTGCGCTTCAAATAATTTATTTGCTCTTTCAGCCCTGTTCTCCTCAAGAGACCTTTTGCTAAGCTGCCGAAAGGGAATATGGTCTTAATTCACCTATCTGCTTAAGTGAAGGTGAGAGGAAGTGGATTTTCTTGTGGACGGCTCTAAAATGAAGCTAGTAAGTGGTATGCATGGATGCAGACAAAGTCATTACTCTTACTCTCCATCAGCTGTTTGAGATGAGGAGCATTTGTCAGGTCTTCAAGTGAAGTATCCTTTATTCATGGAGTGTTTTAATGTTTTATTTCCCAGCAGATGAAGAAAAAGAGAAAAAAAACAGGAGGGAGGGAAGAGTGGGAGAGAGAAATTATACGCTCATATTTCATAAATGCAGATTAAAGTGCCAGCTGGTACTAGCTTTCCTGATTTCCACCCCCAAAAAAGGGTAAATTGAGTATTATCTTTGTCGAAAATCTCCTTCAGCTCAGCCTCAGCTCACAATAGCAGATTAGAGGATGGGAGGAGGCTCTGAACACGATAGACTGTTTACAAGCAAGTCTGTTCCAAAAACATCACTAATTGGCTGCTTGTGCATTTAATTCACAAGTGTTCCGTAGAAAGAGGAGAGAGAAAGCAGCACATTCATGAAATCCGAGGCAGACAAAAAAAAGGTGATAAAAGACAAAGATAAAGAGGCGGGGGGAGTGGAGAGAGAGAGAAAGATGACATTTTATTTCTTTTGCAACAATCTCTGAATGTTTCTGACTCTGTGAATTATTCATCACTAGTAATTGCGATATGAGTTTTTAGCGCTGACTGGCTGCTTCTGGTGTCTGCTCGGCACTCTCCCAGAGTCCGCTAACTCGTCCAGGCCAACTTTGTTAACCGGGAATGAACGTCTCTCAAAATATGGTGCACGCAAAATATTGTTTACACATGTGGATAAACAAGAGGACACACACACACCTGTCTCTTTCTCGCACTTGTCAGAGCTGCTTGCCGTTAACAGAAAGAAGAAAGGCTGGATGAGAGCTGCAGCAGTTTGTTGGATTGGAGCAGTTAGTCTCTGTGGATCAAGTTGGGCTTTCAATTCACGTTCAAAGGCAGCGGCTGTCTGACTCGCTCTTCGCTGGCTGGTGGGCGTGGGTGCTGAGAAGTGAGGGATTCTGACACTGTGTGAATCTGTGGGCGCGTGCATATTTCTGCGCACAAACTGCGCATAGCTGTGTTCATGTGTGTTTATGTGTGTGTTGCTTGTTGGGAGAGTGTGGGATGTAGCTGAGCTGAGGGCTTTCTGGGGCTTCCAGAGCTCCTCCACTCTCCTTTGTGGCAGAGGGGGAGCGGCACGAGCTCATACAGCTCTCCACTTTTATTCCAGAGGGGAGAAGCTACTAAAGCGGCCGAGCCATGAAAGAGCCTGTGATTAAACTGCCAGCAGAAAACTAGTACCGCCAATTTCACCGTAGCAGCTCTGAATCGCTTTCTTTTTAACATGGAAAACAGCAAGATTAAAGGTTTCATATCGAAGAATTTTGCATTTTGTTCAAAGATTTTTAAAAAAATGTAAAAAACCTAAAAGGAAAAGTCATAATGCCAGGGCTGGGCGTCTATTGATTTAAAGGTTTAGCCCCTCTGGGAGCTAGTGATCATTATTTCACATTAAATGGACTAACCGACTGTTAAATAATCAAGAAGATAATGGTCAAGTAATTGTAATTGCCATGTGGCTTTAAATGTTTGATGAGATAATTCAGCATCATTTTTTAGATCTTCCTGCAAATTAACAAGACAATAAATACAACAACAAAGTCATAGACACAGGATGTGCGTCTGGGCCAGATGCTTTTGTGTTTTTGTGATCACACGTGGCAGACTGTTTGCCACTTTTATCACAACATGTCAGAACAAGTCTGGCTTTCTTCCCCTAAAATCCCCCCAGGAGCCCTTACTGCTTCACCGTTCACATCTAATGTAAGCAAACAGCCAGGTGTGCTTCTGTCTTGTTGGTTTCAGCATGTGTATTATTACATGTGCTTTTTTTTAATGGTCTGACCTGTGTGGGTGTGGGTGTGCGCACAAGCCTCTGTTCTCAGGTGTGTCGGCCTGCTCGAGTATCAGCGTGGTGTTGTATGACCAGGTACAGGGTTCAGTTACTCCTCTGCCTCTCATCGCAGGCTGTAATGAGGCCATTAGATCCTGCTAATAGCTTGTAGGGTCAGTCAACTGAGAGAAAAGCTGAGGGGATCAGCTTTCACTGAGCTTCTCTGGCCCTTCATCACATTCCTCGCTCAGAGGAACCCCAAATTTTGGTCACTTTTTCTATTTCACACTTCCTCCATTTAATCCTACTTGCTAAGTTTGCTCTCTTTGCCTTTCTTGCATAATTTGCTCTTCCTGTATTTCCTCCTATTTCTTATTCATACCCTGCTCTCTCATTCGTTCTTCACTTCATTTTCTTTATTTATCCATACAGATTATCAACGATCTGTGCATTTTGTGCCACTATTCCTGCTGTTTTTCCCGATTTGATGCTCTAGCTCTTTATCTGCATGCCTCAGGAATTTTATAGCTTTTTTGACTTAAACACCCTTTTAGCGTAGCTAGTAGACCTCAAAAATTCTTTAAATTTAGCACTTTTATCTCCTCTATTTAAATTTCTGTACAGAACTGTAGATGTAAACTTAATATTTCGGTGCAGAGCTTCATGGTTGTCAAATTATATGTAAATTGTCATAATACTTTATGCTTTACTTTTTACATTTGGCTGAAAGAATTTATTTTAAAAAACACCTCGTTCATCTAAGCAACAATTTGCAGTAGTGACAAAAAATGGCTGATGATTACAGTTTATCCCACAGTTTATGAGTTGTCAGTGCAAGAAAGAAATATGTTAAGTTTTTTTCCATTAAAGAGAGGAAAGGGATCCTTTTTGCCGTGAGTTAAGGTGTAACTTAAGCAAGCGGTCCAACTGTCACACAGTCCCGGTGTGGATAAGGCTGAAACAGACCCGTATGTTTTTTTGTTTTTTTTTATAGCACCAATAGATGCTGTATTGCAGTTTTCCTGGCAAATACACACATGACAAACAGCTAGCTGAAATGACTAGGTGCGATGTCTCATGTCCTCTGCAGTGAAGTTGGATTTTAGGCCATAGTGACCAAATGCTTCCCATCCAGATCACTGGAAAATGCATAGTGGGAATTATTTATCAAAATCTCAAGAACACTAAATGGGTTTCCACTACTCCAACTGTGATTATGTGGTCATAAAAACAAGGTAAACGGCAGGGTAAACATTCTGTGATTTAATGCTGAATCAAGAAAAAAAAAAAACCCTGTGAACATTAACACTGCTTTTTTCCCTAGACAACATTAGTACAGAGCCGTCTGACCTACTTTTGATCATGTGTGATTGAATTTATGTCAGCTGCTGTGAAAGCAAAGTAACATTTAATTCATGGATCTTTCAACTGAATGCAAATGAGAATTGATCAGTGGGTTTTTTAAATCTCTACATTTATAAAAATATTGGTAGTTTTTTGAAAAAGCATTTTTACAAAGGGTTCATCCCAACCAGCATGTGGGACTATTTATTCTGTTGTTATATTTTAGCTTAGTTACAGTTACAGTTAAAACTGTGACTTGAAGGTGAGTAGAAGATTCTCAAGTAGTCAGCAGAAATCCTTTTAACTGAAACTGTAGCTGGACCCACAATTTACTACCTCATTTATAGTTATGATATATATATACTTATAGTTCTATGAAAAATAGAAATCTTGCTGCAAACATCACTTATAACTGACTTCTTTTCAATATGTTATACATGTTAATTACATGTGTATATTCATGCTCTGGATCATTCATTATAGGCTCGCCACCTGTCCTAGTTCACTTTCAGACCTGTCTTAATTCTTCGTGGCACAGATTCAACAAGGTGCTGGAAACACTCTTCATCCGTACTGACATGACAGCCTCACAAAGTTGCTGCACATTTGTGTGCTGCACGAGGCAAATCTCCGGTTCCTACACAGTCCAGTGGCCTGCTGAATTGAGATCTGGTCACTGTGGAGGTCATTTGAGTGCAGAGAACTCATTGTCATGTTCAAGAAACCAGTTTGAGAAGATTTGAGCTTTATGATTGCTACTAAGGGTCCCAGCGTATGCCAAGAAAGATGCTGTGTGGTAAGATCCCAGTAGATCAGCAGTTTCTAAAAAAATACCCGACCAGTCTCTGACACAAAAACCATGCCACAGTCAAAATAACTTAAATCACCTTTCTTTTCTTGCCTGTATCTAAATGCTGCCATGTGATTGACTGATTAGATATTTGCAATCTTCTATTTTCCACTGCTGATGTGCAACCCTTTGGATTATGTGAGTTCTTGAAAATGCAATGAGAATATTTTCAAGTCAAAACTTGTGGTTAGCCTGCTCATTTATGTTGACTGCCAAAAAAAAAGTCATTCGTGGTCATCACTGGTTGTCGCCTATATCTCAGCAGCTCGGCTTTAACCATGCACCAGCTCCTAATGAGACTTGCCGCTTTGCTTTATCTCTTAAGCCAGGTGTCTCGGTCCCTGCTGCTTCCCGTGGCATCACAATGACAGCTTGGCCTTTAGCAGTCAAAGATGCTCCCTTGTTCTCACTTGCAGTGTGCTTTTTTAGCGGCGACACATGCCCCTCCTCTCCCCCTCAGTGCCAGCCTTTGAGGCAAATGTCAGCTAATTAAGGGTTACATGGTCGACCTTTCTTACCCCCCGCCTGGGCCTGTGCCACTCGATCTGCCAGAGTGCCCAAGAGCCAAGTCAGGTTATGCTACAGGTTCTCCTTGTCTCCAAGAGTGTTCAACGCACACAGATGCATATGCACACAAAGCTACACAGAGAGCCCAGGTCAGTGTGGCCTTTGATATGCTAAGTCCTGCTGTGTTCCTATAGGCAAAAGACATAATTAGATGGGACACCCACTAACAGTGAAGATCCAGTATGTCTAAGGTATTATTCAAACACTGATAAAACTTAATTTAGCATGGACTGCTAAAATACTATTTCTATCTCACATTATGAAATAGATCCTTTGCCTGATTACAGATCAAATTTTTACATCAAAAACACTCAGGTCAATTAATTGTGTTATCATGATCCCATTTAATGCAAACACAATATGCTCCTCTTAGATGTCTACATTTAGTAAAGTTGATGTCAGAACGAATGCTGCTTGATCATCAAGCAAAAGTGGAACATTTGAGGAGGGCTCTGAATATTGAATATCATTGCTCCAGTTCAAGGCATTTTAGAGCTGCTGTGATATGTTCCAGAGACAAGAGAACAGAGCAAAGCTGAGAACACAGTGTGCCCTTCCAGTCTTTTGAATCCAGTCTGCAGCCACACCGGCACATCAATCTCACACAGGGAGGATGGTAATTAGCAGAATATGACACTGTCCGCCACTCTTAAGTTTATGCTTTTGTGTGCGCCTGAAGAGTTTTAGGTTTCGATGTGTGCTTGAAGGCACCAAGGTGAAAAGGTGAAATGCAAAGAAGTGTGTAAGCACATAGGATATTAGGAGTAGTCCCAGTGGGGCAGATAGTGTCATGGTATGGAAAAGACAGATGACGGTGTCAAATACAGATCAATGAAAACAAGGGAAAGTGGAGAATAATGGTGCTTTGAACTTTAAAAAATGGCCAGGAGGGATGTCACTGGACGCTGAACTGTGCTTTGAAGTGGCTGATTGTCATCAGGGATCTTGGTATTGTTGCCGATGCCTTTGTCACTATAACAGTTTGGGAATCCGCAGTTTCCACCCTGTCAGTTAACATCCTGTAGTTCTATGGCTACTTTTTATTTTAGTACATGTTACTTAGTCCTCTCGTTTTTAATGACGAGGAGAAAAGAACACGCTATATTAAAAAAATTAAAATAAAAATAGGAACAACATCTCCCAGCAAAAAGAATCATGTGATAAATGTATAATTTTTTTTACATTTTTTAGACCTCGAATCGAATTGTACCTGTTATTAATCTCTGTCTCTCTTCCACAGCATGTCTTTATCCTGTTCTTTTCTTCTCTCACCCCAACCGGTCACAGCAGATGGCCCCGCCCCTCCCTGAGCCTGGTTCTGCTGGAGGTTTCTTCCTGTTAAAAGGGAGTTTTTCCTTCCCACTGTCGCCAAAGTGCTTGCTCATAGGGGGTCATATGATTGTTGGGTTTTCTCTGTATGTACTATTGTACAATATAAAGCGCTTTGAGGCGACTGTTGTTGTGATCTGGCGCTATATAAATAAAATTGAGTTGAAAATTGAATTGAATAATTTTTTACAGTTAAAAAATAAAAAGATAAATAAAATGCCTGAACTAAAGTAACGAATGGGCTTTTACATTTAAATTACGATTTAGATCTAATTCCACAAACAGCAGGAAAGTGAGGTGTTACTGAGGTGTTTCTCGGTGCTGTTGATAAACACCCACCGGCCACTGTTAATTACACCTGTTCAGCTGCTCATTAACACAAATATCTCATCACTTGGCAGAAACTCAGTTTATCTGGGCATGTATAAAGGTTTAAGACTACCTGCAGAGGTTCAAGGCAGGCATCAGAATTGGGAAGACCGGTTATTTAAGTCAGCGGTCCCCAGCCTTTAATGTCAGACAATATTTTCACGGAAATGATACGACCAAGACAAAATATGTGGTATTTTGTAAATATGATAATCAATCACTGTGTAATTGCATAACTTTATTAGCAGCGTCCTCCTGTAATGCATCAACAACATTGAGAGTAACATCCTCCTCTCTGCCCCTTAATACTCTCAGTAACTCATTATTATTTCTTTCAAAATAAGAAACAAAACTGCAACACAGGAAAAGACTCAGGGATGCTGAGTTAACGATAAAAAGCCTGAAAACCATAAATTTTACACCCGAGCCTCAACTCTCGCAGCCCGGTACCAAATGACTCAAATGACCGGTACCAATCACTGTGCCCGGGGGTTGGGGGCCGCTGATTTACGTGACTTTGAATATGGCATGTTTGTTGGTATCAGACAGGCTGGTATTTTCCTGCACAACTTTCTTCATTCTCTGTTTACAGAGAATATCTGAAAAAGAGAAAATATCCAGTGAGCCGCAGTTCTCTGGCTGAAAAGGCCTTGTTGATTCCAGAAGTCAGAGGAGATATGGAGAATCTCAGAACACACACATCAAACCTTGAAGCATGTGGACAAGAGCAAACTGAGCGCCACTCCGGGCTACTAAGAAAATAATTCTGAGGCCACAGTTCACATAGGACCACCAGAACTGGACAATACAAGCTTGGAAAAACGGTGATGAGTCTGATGAGCTTCATTGTCCATTTCTTTATGACTACAGCGTGCCCATTTTCTGGCTGATTCTAGCAGCATAATGTGCCATGTCACAGAACTCAAATAATATCAGACTGCTTTCTTTGACATGCACAATGAGCTCACTGTCCTCAAATGGCCTACAGTGTCATTAGATCTCGATCCAGTAAGCCATCTTGGATGGGAGGTTTGCCTCATGGATGTCAAATTTGCAGCAATTGCAGAGTCCAGTACTAGTCAGGTTTAACTATAAAGTACCGGGTAAGTGCACATTGGGTTAAAAAACATATAAGAAATGTTCCCAAAAACAAAAAGCGTTAGAAAATGGGAGAAAAACAAGCACATGGTGAGGAGAAGCTGTGACATTTGAAAGGGTCTCAATCAACACCTGTCGCTCTTCTCAGGTTTCAGCTGCTCCCACAATTTAATCTGAAGCCTCCTGTTGTCTCATAAATGGTTACGATTCATTACAAGTGAAATGATTCAAAACAATAGCGTGTCAGTCAGCTGTACATTCACCTCCTTTTTAAAGCAGATATAAGGCTTTTTTAGGTAAAATAAGAGAAGAACTAAGTAATTAATATGAGTAATCTCAGCTCCTTGGCAGAGATGACAGTGCCACCTCCAGAAACTCAAACGTCACCAGCAGCAAATAAGACATCAGAGTACCACCCACGCCGTTTTATTCACAGGTGAACTCCGGGAATTGCTATGCACACCAGAGCCTTGCACGCTTATCACAGTGGATGACGCAACACACCAAAGTTTCAGATTTCACAGATTACTAACTTAATGAAGACGTTATTACACAATTCCCCCGATTGCTCTAAAATGACGATAGCTTCAAAGTTAGATAGAATGTTTAATTTGAAAGTGAATGTGTTCTCATAATTGTGATTTTGATGTGTTTGAAAATCGAAACTTTCATTCTCCTGATTGGATCTCCAGAGTCATTTTCTAAGGTGTCTGTTCAACAAATAACCCGTGCCTTGATCCACTGTTTCTTTAAAAAAAATACTGATTATTTTTCATTATTTTGATTACTTTTGGGTTGTGCTGCAAATCTGAACAATCAAGCATAAATCTGATTCCTTGCAATAATAATTTCACTGTACTCTCTGTGTCCCTTTTCAGAGACATCAAACCTGACAACATACTACTAGATGAGCATGGTAAGATGCCCTATTTCTTTATCTTTTTAATTCATTCATTAGTTTCAGTGTTAGTGAATGAGATTTCCATCAAAAAGACTCACAGTTAGAAATTCAATACTTCACCCAACCTCTAACCTCTGGGATCACAATTGCACAGATCAAAGAAGCTGCAATGCACAGAGAAAACTTTCACATTTACTGACTATATAGGTCTTGCAACACAAAGCAGCACAAAGCGGGAAAATGGCTCTTACCAGAGAAGGCCTGCACAAGTGAAATCTTATGTTTTTTCCAAACTGTCAGTTTGAGTTGGCTGAAGCCGTGTGACATTTAGGTGATGCTTTTTTCTTTCTCTCTGAACCATGGGATGAAATAAAATGGAGTGATGTAACCGGGGAGTGGAAAACAAGGTTATATTCATCATGTCTTTTCTATGTTCAAAAAGAGAAATGTATTTCAAATTCTTATGTGTGTGTGTGTGTGTGTCAGAATTATTTCGTCACAGGCTTTAATGTCAGCTCTCAATCCAGCTAGTAGACGATGTTTTATTATTCTGTATTCTTTACTTTGAAGAAAAGAATGGGAATTGTTCTTATGTAAGAATGGCAAAAATAGGCTTGATTTTATCATACAAGGGAACACTCAATTATGCTACTATACCATACACTCACTTAAAGTTCAGGGATCTAGATCTAGAAGCTTAAGCAAATAGCTGCGAAAGAGTCTGGAGACAACGTTGCAAATGCGATGCTCCCTGCAGCATCGTCCAGGTGGATGTTTTTGCAAGGTATATTCTTGGCAAATGCAAACTGAGTTGCATAGTTCTGGGTTGAGAACAGGTCCCACTAAACGATATCGGGCTCTTGTGCCACCTGAGTGGGGTTTCTTCTGACACTTTGGTCAGATAATTCACCTGCTGGAGGCCAGTTTGTTGGGCTCGGGTTGTTCTCCTACTGTTGCTACTTGTATGGAAGAGCAGATTCTGATCCTACTGCTGGGTTGATGGCCTTTTGTGGCCCTGCCCAGATCTCCGTGTTTAAAACACCCATCTTGGTATCTCCGCCAGTTTTTAAACTGTCCTTAAGGACACAACAAACCTTCTTGTGAAGGATGTGATGGGTGTGCAAATTTGAAAAATCTGGACTACCTACACAACCTGAATGGGCTGCAGGTACCACTCGTGACAAGGACACAAGTAAAAAGCAGAACTAGAGAAAAATCCGTTTCTAAACAAAGCATGGCATTAACAAAAAACTATATATTTATTTAGCCTTTTATTATATATCTATTATTATATTCATATCTATTTGCACTTGTTTTACTTCAGCTCACTTTCTGCAGTGT
The DNA here is from genome assembly GCA_015108515.1 of Hemichromis elongatus. Classification (NCBI taxonomy): domain Eukaryota; kingdom Metazoa; phylum Chordata; class Actinopteri; order Cichliformes; family Cichlidae; genus Hemichromis; species Hemichromis elongatus. The sequence continues at coordinate 21,814 of VUQR01016346.1, forward strand.
TTTGCTGTCTTTTAAGGTCATGCTAGTTTGTTTGCCATATTTCTGTGTTCTCTGGTTCACTGTGTTACAGGACTGTAAATGCAATAAGTGCTTGCTAGTAAGTTTTCAATCTAACTTAACAAGTTTTTTTTGTTGGTTATCATTATAGCAAAGTCTGTCTAGTAGTGCATTGCTGATATTTAAATTAGTGCATAATTAATTGCTAACTACACTGGAGAATTATTTCCTTTGTTTTAAAAAGCCGCCTTACATCAAGGTGTCCGTTTTGTTCATATACTGTAGTGTGGTACACACATACACAGACACACACACACCCCTAAACTCCTTAGATATCAGAGGGCATGGGGCAGCTGCTCAAGAGAGCCAAGGGGATATGTGGGATGGCAGCCCTGCTGTCACAACAAGCAGACAAAGAAAGACAGACAGAAAAAAAGCGAGCGAGGCGAGGATACAACACAAAGGAGGAAAGTGATGAACACACATTTCTGCAAAGATTTATCAAAGGAGAAAAAATACAAAAGACAGACAGAGATGCATAAGGAAAGAACGGAGATGAAAGCGAAAAGCAGGGAGAAAGAGCATTTGAGGGAGAAGAAAGACAAAAAGGCAGCATTATGGCCAGCTCCTGCCTAATTTCCACAGGACAACAGACGTTCACTTGTGGTTCCTGTCTGTATGCGTGTGTCCTTTAAAGCTCACTAATCACTTCTCTCCTCGTCATGCATTCTGCCCACACTCTTTTTTTTTTTTTATTTGTCCTGCACAGACCTTTAGTTTACCTCTTCACTGAAGTCTATAACAGCATGAAGTGTCAGAGGGGGGTACCAAGCTGTTTGCTTCTGCATTTTGAAAGCTGGAATTGACCTGTGCTCCTGTATCCATCTGGGAGCTGCTTCATATAGAGAAAAACAATTTACTCATGCACATGTGATGTTGCTTTGTTAAGCAGCCTAGCACTTAGGATGCTGAGCGAAGCTCCAGGAGGGCCAGGTCTATTTTATCCACTGTGAGATTGTATCAACCTTTCCTACGAAAACAGACACACAGCACATTAAAAGAATATTGTGATTGAAACCACGGGCTGCTTCTCCACTACCAAGCAAACACAAATAATTGCCTCTGCATACGTATGGCACGTCAGCGCACATCTGACTCATAAAAGGCAGCAGGCGATCTTTCCATTTTAGAGAAAACTTCCTTGTTTGTGTCAACTAGCAATCTCCATGGCATTAAAGACGATCACTGGGCTTGAAATTGGTGGTCTAAAAGAGGAACATTAATATGCTTGAGGTTACTTTAACAGTCTCTGCATGTGTTGAGTGAAGACAAAGCATGTTTCCATGGCTAAATAAATAGTCTTTATTGAAACAACTGGGTATGCTTTATTTTTTCATTATTTCACCATTACGATTTGACAGCTCAAGTGCTTCATGTTCATTGTGGTACTATTCGGCATGAATCAGATTCCACAAAAGCATTTGGGCACACAGGGACTTGAAAGGTGGAAAAGGTGGCACCTGATTGCAAAGTTTCCACAAACTCCCGTGAGACAACCCGACACCGATGTCACAAACGAAGATTATCGCGCTGCCGAGATACTGACTGAGAAAAGCCTGGAATGGCTTATTTCAGCAGACTTCAATCCATGGTCTTTGTTTTGGCATTACCTCAACAACAGCTCACAGATCAAAAAGATTATGAATATTAACACATTAATTCCAAATATTTCTGATGCAGAACAAAATGCTTTTTGGCTTAAATGCTTTCAGTGTAATAATATTAATATTAAAAAAAAGACTTAAACTGGGCACCAGTGCTGATTTATTTGATGTTCTTGATAGCTCTAAAGAAATATGTGTTACGCTGTTTAAATAACATTTAAGAATAAACGGTGGCGGTAGTTTTCTTTCTGTCCTCAGATGGGCATTGCAACTGAAATCAGTCACTGGTTAAAAATGCCTAGAAAATGTATTGATGAGAAAACCTCTGGTTTCTTACATTTCACAGCTAGTGCACAATTTGCTGGATGATGTCACTTCTTGGCAAAATTTCAAACTTTATGCTGTATGGCCCTGCAGTAAGTGTTAATACGCAAATCTGTGGCTACAAAAACGGATCCAAGAAATTGATTTGGGTGCATGTTGTGAGGTATTGGTAATGAAAGGCATACTAAAAATAGAAGAGCTATGCAGCAGCAGGATATGGCCTGAGCAAAGCTTGACAGTTGTCGTGGTAATCCCATAAAACACATTAGATAACTAAGCCACCAGGCCTCCTGCTGAACCATTGTTCAGTGGCCACTTAAACACTCACAAGCAAGGACACTGGGAATGGTACTTTAAAATAAAAAGAATCACTCAGGGATACACTTAAGCTTAACTCATAATGCACCCCACGAGTCAAGAGCCCTACTTTATTAAATCCATCCACTGTAACTGGCGACCATTCCATGGATGCCCAAGAGTTGTGACGTTCCAAGAGCAGTGCATTAAAATCCTGCTGCTTAACACGATCAACAATAAGGAGTTGATTGATGTTTTGAGAAAAAAAAGAGTACACATACAAATAAAAATACACACTCCATTGTTAAATCAATGTATATGTATAAATCAATTACTGAGACATGCAGACTGCTTCTACAAATATTTGTGAAAGAATGGGACGCTCTTGGGAGCTCAGGGAATTGCAGCGTGGTACAGTGATATGATGCCACCTGTGCAACAAGTCCAGTCGTGAAATTTTCTTGCTACTAATATTCCTCAATCAGCAGTTAGTGGTATTATAGCAAAGGGAGTGAGAACAAAAGCAACTCAGCCACGAAGTGCTAGGCCACGTAAAATCATGGAGAGTGGTCAGCGGATGCTGAGGGACACAGAGGTCACAAACTTTCTACAGAGTCGATCATAGACCTCCGAACTTCAGCTTTAAAATTAACTCAAGAAAGGTTCGTACAGAGCTTCATGGAGTCGGTTTCCATGGTTGAGCAGCTGCAATCCTTACATCACCAACCACAATGCAAAAAAAAGTCTAACGCAGTGTGAAGCACTTTGACACTGAACTCAAGGGCCGTGGAGACGTTTCTTCTGGAGTGACAAATCAAACTTTTTCGTCCGTGAAAGTTATTTGCCAAGTTATTGTTAACTTCTGCAGGGAGGAGCATTAGGAACTTTCTAAACTCCCAAACTAGAAGGCTCTGCATCTTTTGATTAATGCTATTAACACAGTAATATTAGTGAGGTGTCTGCAAATGCCCAAATAATGTCATCCACTGGCTGTTCACCCTGCTGCCACCGTCGTCTCAATTGATCGAGAGTTTTCTGCTACTTCTTTCTTCAGGCTACATCCTCCACATTTCATCACTCATAATACATTTTAATTTTTTTAATTATTATTAATTGTGAATTTCTGCTTTTTTTCATGTTATTAGCAAAAAGGGACTACTCTGCAATTTTGTTCCATCCTTATGAAGCACAATAATTACTAAAAGGAATCTTCAATCTTGAGAAATTAACAATTAATAATACTGTGGCAAACCCATTAGCCTAAAAGCATGTGCTACCGGTCCTCAGAGACTGTGCTCATCCTTAAATTTGACTCAAACCAAAGATGTTTGAACTGATGAGGGAATGGAAAACCCCGGTTCTCAATGAACTGGTCTCAGATTGACAGTTTGCTTAAAGTCTATTCAAGACATCAGTTGTCACTGCTAGATAACTTTGTCCTAGAAACTCAACATTTTAAGGACAGCTGTCTTTTTCTTCCCACTCCTGCAGTCTAAATCTGTCTCCTGTAAAGCAAAAAGAGATGAAAATATAAAGAGATAACCACAGAGGCAGAAAAATGTGTGTATCCATTTATCTAATTTCTAACTGCTGATCCATTTTAAGTATACCGGAGTCTTGGACTTTCCCAAACTGTGCTGGGGTGAGAGGTGTGGTACACCATGGACAGTTTTCCCGTTCCACCACAGGGTTAACACAGAGACACATACAACCACAAACACTCTCACATTCAGACCCAGAGCTAAATTAGGGACACCGCTTGCCGTAACATGCAGGCATACAGAACGGCCACATTTATTCACGGGCTTCAAATCAGGAACCTTCTTTCTGGGAAGTGACAGTTCTAACCACCATGATACCCACAGGAAAAAAGAAAGAAACACAAAGAAAAACAATAAAGCCCTACTCGTACTGAAGCATCATTTTCGTGTCAACTGATGTTTAAGCTCTGCTACAAGCTTTCACAGTAATCCAGCTTCATTAACAGAGCTTGTTTGATAATAACAGAAAACCAAATATTCGTCCACGTGCTTTAGAGTAGTCACACACCAGTACCTGAAAATATTTCAGACTGCAGAGGACAAAAAGGCAGCGGAAGAAATGGGAATTAACAGAAAAATACATTTTAAACATGAAATCTGCCACTTCTTGGTTTTATAACACACTATATCAGTATCTGTGTGCGTGGCAAACCCTGCAGTATATGTTATATGTCAATGCAATGTGACACAGGTCAGTTCTCAAGAATGAGACACGGTCATTTGACGTAACATAATCTCTGTGTTCTTTAGGGCACGTCCATCTAACAGACTTCAACATCGCAGCCATTGTAAAAGACGACCTCAAGGCGACATCCATTGCTGGAACCAAACCATACATGGGTAAGAAAATGACATTTTGACAAGAAAAGGCTACTAGAGTTAAAACGGTTTAAAACTCTGCACAAAAACACTTTTGTGAACAAGTTTTTAAAATATTTACATTATACTTCATAAAATATTAAAACCCACACGGCAAAGAGATGAAAGATGGATAGATAAACACACAAAGGAGAATAAGTTCAGGAGTTTGACTTAGTGAAGTGACATCTGTCATTTTAATGAATTATTAAAAAACTTATCCAGTAAGTAAAACTTTATTTTATGGAGAACTTTCAATGTTAAAGCTACATTTGTAGTTTTTTAAGGAGTCCAAAAAGAACAATTAATATATGTAGTTAATGTATATGTAACTATATATGTAGTAAATTACTGAGTCTTTGTTGCATACTCTAAAAATCAAACAATAAAACAAAATAAAGCACTTGCTTTCACTTGTTTCCAGTACATCTTCAGTTTTGTCCTTATCATGAGTCTTAATACAGACTTATGTGGATTCAGCTCCAAAGAGATCAGATAGGAGTGAATAGGATTTGAGGGCAGCATGAATGATGACCACGTGTTTGGATGTGTTTGCGTGCGTGCTTAAAGGGGGTCTTTGCGTGGGATTTGTGAGCTTCTTTTTTCCCTTATAAATTGTGCATTCAGGTTAGAAAATGATCTTAGAACAATGTGCGACCAGATTTCAGGTGAATTCTCTATGGTGTAATAGATAATTCATGGCTGCTCTGAGAAAAAATAAACCCTCCCTAACGTCCTCCAACAACCTTTAATATATATAAGCTACACTTTTTCCGTTTCTGCAAGAAGGCAGAGCAAACCTAAAGGAAAGGTGGAGGATTTGTGTGACAGCGTGCACGTTTCTGAGTACAATGTAAGATCCTCACAGTCCTGCGTGTAATATAGATAAAGAGTTGCAGACGAAAGGGTAAGATATTAGTCACAGAAGGTTTTTCTACTGACTATTTAAAATCATATGATTCGCTTTCACAGAAAAAGAGCAATTTTATTTGTTTAATTGGTTGTTTTACTTAATCTGTTATTCATTACAGAGAAAATCTGATGTAATATAGTCCAAAGAGCATGTCAATATTTATTTTACCCCCTGGGAAAAAGAATGAAATTGGTGCTTTCAATCACAGAAACACAGAATAACCTAGAATAGAATTAAGTAAGCACCATAGATTGTCCAATTCCCACTGATATCCAGTCTTTACAAGTTAGGATTGGAACAATATCCAGTCAAAATGTTAGATCGATGCATCTCTAAATATAAAAGCAATTTTATATGTCTCATGTCTGAATAGGAACAAAAAGTCAAACAAACACACAGGTTAATCAGTATGTATATTTGCTAGGGAGTAAGTCTAAATAGGGGCATTTCTGCACATGTGTATCTGCAGAAGTAAAGTTGTAAAAATTGGAATTAGAGGCATCATCTTTCTCTATGTCGGTGACATACTAATTAGATCATACATTTAAAATTTAAAATGGCATATCTAAATGAAAATACTTTTTGAATCTTTTTGAATAAAACTGTGTTTTGTATTTACAAAATGATATTATCATATACATAATGTAAATATAAAAAAGTGAATATAAGTAATTATATTGTACTGATGCTTAAATACATGTATCATCAATATGTTTTCCAGTATATTTGCTGTATAGTATATATTCTTAAGTGTATAGGCTAAAAAAATTATATAACATTTTCTTAATTTTTAGATACTACTACAGTAAAGTGATACATTTAAAAGTCACTTCTGTTTGAGTAGGTTAAAAATGATGTATTTTTTATTGTTACTGTTACCCCGATTTGCTGATATTTTACCCACCAGGTAGGCTGTTGTAGCACTCTGACTTCTTGCATTAAAATAAGTAGTCTCGTCTATGTTAGGGAACTAAATGAGCTATACTATTAGTCAGTGCACATGTGTAAACTTAAGCACAAAAGGAGCTCTGTGTCTTCTCAACACATTGACCCTAGGATCCAGCATCAGAATCTCAACTCATCATGTGAATCAGGCACCGATCAGACACCGTATAGTCAACACCTGGGAAACGAGAGGCTCAAAACAAGAGCCCATCAAAATAAACTGTTTGACACTGGCAGAAAACAATTGATTCAAATGGCTAAATTACCTCCTCAACATGTCTTGAAGTTCTCCAGAGGCCCGGTAATGAACTAATCATTTGATTCAGGTGTGTTGACCCAGGGTGACGTCTAAAACCTGCAGGACACCGGCCCCTTGAGGCTTGGAGCTCCCCACCCCTGATTTAAGGGGAAATAAACAAGCTTTCCAATGGTATAAGATTTATGGCCAAAAAGCATCGTCACAACAATGAGAATGATCAACCAAACATAAACTTCCTTTTTGTGCTAAGTTTATTTATCAAACAATTCAAGTTGTCTGGGAGTACAGATGGAAAAAATTTTACCATATCCCTGGCCTCCCCCTCCCCCCCGTGTAGAAAAAAACCCCCTATAGTTAAGATAAACCCATCTAAACAGCCCAAGAGAAGGGAATAAAAAACATTAATAACATAAGATGTCATTAGATGGTGTAATGCATTATTTATGTTGTACAATATTTTTTCGTCCATCAGCGCCTGAGCTCTTTCAGTCCTTTGAAGGGTCCCACCCTGGCTACTCCTTCTCTGTTGACTGGTGGTCTTTGGGGATCACGGCCTATGAGCTACTAAGAGGACAGGTAATTAAGACACATATGGAGTACTACCACAAGGTCTACATCACAGATTACTTCTGTGCACTCTGACACACTTAGCAGCATTCAATAATGCATAGAGCGCTGAGTGCTAGAAAAATCCTGTTAGTAGGAGTTTAGACAGCCTCTACAAAACAAAAGGAAGAAGAAGTTATAATTGAATATTTCGTTTAAGCTGACCTTACTGGGAAAGATGTTTAATCGTTTAGTCGTGGTGCGAGACCAATCGCTGCAGGAGAGTGGGAAAATCGAATCGGAGTTATTCAGAGAGCCATATAATTGGAATTGATTTTGAAAATAATATTTATTTATCTCGTGCACTTCCCACCTGGAGAGTTTAGCTCTGATGTCATGGAAGCAAACACAGGACGTGATCTTTTTCCTCAGTCCTCCTACTCCATTAGACGGAGTATTATTAGAGCAGTGTGTTTGTTGTGGACTCAAATCCAACTGCAGCTTCATAATTTCTTCTCATATTTTACGAGGATTGCGTAAACTACGGTAAACTCAATATGCACTGAAACTGTCATGAACTTTTGCTAAAAATTTCTCTCAACATATCAGTGCGATCTCTTCTCGCTCATGTATCTATCTTTAACTGTTCAAACGTATTTTACCTCGTCACCGTTATGGATTTTTTTGGACTTGACACCTCTTTTTAGAGAGGTCTCACTATTCCCAGGAAGCCTGAAAGGGTCAGGTATGATGGAGTCTTTTTTAGATCACTTTGACCTGACCGTCTTCTGTTTGGTCTCATCAGTTTTGTCTCTGTAGAGGATTCAAGGACAGTCCAGATGCTTCTTGATAGTGTAGAAACTCACTCTGTTCTTCTATCTGGAGCACTGGAATAAGAGGGGTATAAGAAAACACCCTTTAGAAGGATAAACTGCCTTACTTTCTTCATACCTGCTGCAACATGTGTGCTTCTATCTCCTTTTCTTGATATGATGTGTGCCCATGATAAATGCATCTATATTTTATGCTTCATATTTGAGTCTTCTGTAAGATTATTTCTGCATGAGGAAAATCCGTTTTCACAACATTTCCATAACAATCACTTTCCACTCCCCTTTATAAAAAAAAAAGCATTCTGTCCTTTTTCTGACCTTAGAGCTGCGTCTTCACTCTGGCTGTAATATCTTCTTTCTAACCCTTCCATTACCTCTTCTGATTTTTTTTTTTTTTTGTCCTTAATCTGACCTCAAAAGTTACATATTCTTGCTGCCTTCATCATCCCACAAAGCTGTGTCCTGTGCTTTTTTAACCTTCCCTTATTCAGCAGGTTATTAATACCTACCATAATGTGACATAGCTTCAGTTCTATAGTTTTTGGGTAGTTCCTTTATTTATGTCTCCTTCTTTCTTGTATCTTGTATCCCTCTCGCTGCACATCACCGTTACCAAGACAATACATTTTCACCTCTTCTCTCTGTGTCCTCTGGGATTTGGCACATTTTTTACATGACTGACACGTTCAAACAACATCCATAAAGCAAAAGTCAGTTTCTGGGTGTGTCACAGTTACTTAGCCTGTATTTCTCCAGCCTCAGTTTTTTGCTAACTAATAGCCGAGCAGTAGAAAATTGACACACAAACCTCAGCACTGCAGCCAATGCATTTAATAAAAAAGACGCAGCTTTTTCTTTGAAAGCAAACAGCCTCCGTTTCCAGTTTATATTTGACCTTTTTTCAGTTCATGCAAAGTACAGGTGGCCACAGCGATCACAAGGAGGTTTTTGCCAATCAGTTTGGTAATACACATTTTTCCTGCATGACCGGTGGTTCCAAGGAGGTCACTGGTCTCATGGCTTCTGTGACTGGAGCTCTAGCAATCGATTTCCCACTGACTGAAAAGGAGTGCATGTGTTGTCATGTCAGTAACACCATATCTCCTCACCTGTCTTTTGGTCGACTTTCCTTATTTCAGAGACCATATGTGATGAAATCTAGTACACCAGCCAATGAGATCCTTCAAACATTTCACAAGGTCCATCCTAGTTACCCAGCAGCCTGGTCTTTGGAGATGAAGTCTCTTCTCAGAAAGGTAAACAAGTAGCAAATGCATAATAAACAGCATCATTTTATTATTCATGCCTTTGTTTCTCCTGGTACTCTTATTGTCAGTGGGTGTCTTTGCTACTTTGTATGACATACGCTGTTTTGAATTTTTCTCCAGTGTGGGAAATCTTTATCTCCTCTGGGAAGACCATTATCCATATCTGACACCAGCACATTGAGGCTACAGAATCTTAATTAGGAGGTCACTTTCACTGTTACAGCCTCACTTGAATGCAGCACAACTTTAGAATAATAATGGAGTACAATCAGTGTTCAAAAATGTAAATTAGTGATGTAGGTGAATGACAGTGTTAACCTTATAGCTGTTACTTGCATACGTAAATCACTAAGGCACCATTCCAGAACAAATGCTAAACCTGAAAATGTAGAGAGACATAGAGAAACAGACAAAGGGAAGCTTGTACTTCACTATGTGTGAATTAACACTTTAAATACGACTCTAAAATTAGAATAGTTTGCGTGTTATTCAGAATGTCATTCAGCTGTCAAACGCGTCTTCGTCTTCTTGTAATGCTTAAAAGATGCACTGCTGTTGTAGGATTTGGCTTTTATCTTGGCAGCGATCCACTGCAGTCAAACTGTTGCATTGCTTCGTGCTCAGACTCCTTGAAGCTCATTGGCATTCCAGCTGCATGTGTATATGTGTATGAGGGAGTGAGCCGGAGAGTATAGAGAGAGAGGAAAGAGATGTAAAGAATGTGAAAATGTAAGAGAAGAATTTTATGCCCACAAAATCTGTCCTTCATCTTTTATCCTTCACAGCCCACTGCGTTATCCCATCACCATTAGCTTTCCATATGAGTTTCATTTTTTCCTCCTCCTTTTGTCTCCTCCCTCTTTCGCGCTCCGCATGTCCCTTCTCCGGTACTTCCAACCCCCTTTGTCCCTGTATCCTCATTCTTAGACACATCCTTAAAGGCAAACATGTGCTCATGTCTCAGTGGGACTCTGCTCCTAACTTTTCAGCCATGCCTCCCCGTGGACAGTTGTTCTTACTCTAATCCTTTTGTCACCTGCAGTTGCTGTGCATAGATGTCCAGAAGCGCATTTCCTGTCTGGCAGAGCTACAGGATCTGGACTACATGTCAGACGTCAACTGGGATGCTGTGCTCAGCAAGCAGGTCCCTCCAGGTTTTATTCCAAATGTGAGTATCAGGAATAAACTCAGCACTGTGACAGTGTAGTGCACAGCAAAATGCTCCCATCTGAATGTTTATCTTTCTGCTGTAATAAATTTAAATGGCACAAGTACATCATTGCTATAAATCAAAGTAAGGAACACCTAAAAAAAGTCTTAAATGACCTTAAAGCTTATTTAGAGTAAGATGACACAAGTTGTTTTTTTTTTACATTTTAGATTATAAATACCAAAAGTTCTACCACTGCTTTGCCATACTTATCCATACCAGTATTTCAGGTTTTTACCCTAAAGCTGCTAGTGAAAAGTAAATATGTAGCCACTGTTCAGCTAGTGCCCTGTCTGTAAACACTGCCCCCTGCTGTTTATGTTGGCTCAACTACTTAATGTAGATATTCAGGCAGAGTGTGCAGATGCAGAACAACAGAAAGAGACTTAAACACAACTGAAAGCAGCTATAACGTGTATCTACCAGCAGCTGTGTAGTCAACGGGTCATTATGGCAAAGTGGATAAAGGTAATAATGTCATTATTTGACATAGTGTCAAGCTGCTTTGCTGACAAGCTTGTGTGCCATCTTCTGTAATGTCAGTTTTTTCCAAACGCTGCAAAAGTTACTGCGCCCAGATGGTGACTGAAGGGTGTAAATGAAAATCTGCAAGTCCAAAGTAAATTTGAGAGTCTCACAGAAAAAAACCCAAAAAACTTTACAACAATGCAATAATCAAACAACTCCTAATAGGTGATGGTAACTGTCACTGCTTTGTACCTGAATAAACAGAGAATAATGACTGTTGGAAGTAAACAGTTAACTAAATGACTTTATCTAGTTTCAGTCTATAGCACAGCAGAGCAGAGCAGCTGGCATCCCCAGTGGTCAGGCTACCACAGCAGAGGAAAGGCACAGAGGATCGATGGGGAATTGACAGTGTCTTTCTGCTTAATTATAGGCACATGCACAGTCTTTAATCCCTTCCAGACTATTAATGTTTGAACACTGAGGGAAAACTCAGCCCTTATGTTTTGTTTCCTAACTTTATAGCACTCAGCGTTAACTGTTAACATTACATTGTCAAATATTTAGTGGTACAAAACATTTAATCATGCAAAATTTTTACATTTTCTTCATCATGTTTCTATTTATATATTTGTGAAACCCACAATATCATTTGTTTTTCGCCTTGTTTTTTTTATACCGATGTAGCCACTTCTATCTCTTCGATTATGTGTCTTTCCTTATTTACTGTAGAGGCGAAGACTAAACTGTGACCCCACATTTGAGCTGGAGGAAATGATCCTGGAGTCCAAACCACTTCACAAGAAGAAGAAAAGACTTGCTAGAAAAACCAAGGAGCATGGCTCCGATGGCTCTCCACAGGTAAGGCCATAGATGTATACATTTATATCATATTTACATTATGTTATGATAGCGTAGTTGGCATATGTTTGATACTGATGATTCATAATGCAGTTTTTTTACAACTGTGTCTATTTTAGTAAACTAACATTTCACTTAATTTTTGTTTGATTTAGAATATTTTTCAGCCAAATCAAACTAGAATAAGATTCATATAAATTGTACAAGAATGCGTGTTGGATATGTTTATACTTTACCACACAGCAGGAAAATATCAGATACTTCACACCTACAGTTGGCGCACACACTTCAAAAAAAGGCCCACGATCTAACCTGTTGTAGGCACGCATACAGCCAATGCCATTACAAAGTTACTAAGTTTGTCTCGACCTTCACCCTTTGGCACAGAGGAACAATTTATGGAATTCTTTTTTTAATAGAATGGAAGCGGTCTGTGTGGTCTAGACTCCAGATTACGCTCTTTGCCAGTTTGCAATAAGAAGTCTGAGCTGGCCCAAAGTGCACCATGTTTTATGAAAGCTGACAGCTGCTTGTGGAGGCTTGTCTAAGTGTATATATCAGTAATATCTCACTGTGTGGCCAAACGACATTTCTATACACTTGGTTTATTTTGTCAGAGGTACTGTCACCTGTTCTAAAGAAATAATAATAGCAGACTTTCAAAGAAATGCTTCTTACGTTTTTGGGAAGGCTAAAGGGCAGCAACTTTTGAGTCATTCCAGTAGTATTTAGGCAAAATGAAATGTAAGATGGCTACGTTAGCGTGCTAGTGACCCCCAATAAAGGTATCTCTGGAACAGATTTTAGTTACATGGAACAATTAGCTGTGAAAACAATAACTGCATTTTAGTTTTAAAGGAGTGATGCTGGAGCCACTTTTAAGGAAGTATGGAAGCTAACTAAACAGATTAGTACTAGATGTAGATGCATGTGTACGGGAAAAAAAGCTGATAGGGTGACAAATTAAGTAAACATAATAGATGTTGAAATTGTAGCAAAATGTGGGAATTAATAATCTGAGATTTCATTGCCAAAATGAATGGCTAGCCAACAGTATGGATTATCTATTAGCCGTTCCAATAACCAGGTAAAATTTGTTAGCTAAACACAATACAGATAAACTGCTGTTTAGCAACTGAGTGCAATGGAACGAATAACTCTTTGATAGAAGCCGATTTGGATTTTTAAGACGATGATCTTATAAACTGATATTCTGATATATATTTAACAAAACATAAACCGATTTTCCAACATTTTCTATGTGCAGTTAGTTGGTAACTAACTCAATTAAACTAATTCTGCTCAGATCCGCTGTGTGTTTCTCACATTATTTCTTTATTTATTTGAATTTATTGGATGTTAAAAATGCTGATACAGAGAGATCAGCAAATAGCAAATATCCCACTCTGCCTACTTTATTAGATTGTTGTTAAAAGTAATGGATGAATGATTGAAATGGTAATTTATGTGAGCACGCTACACGAGAAAGATTGGAAAGCATTACTTTAGGCCACTGTGACGTTTGTACCATAATGTCACTGAACAGTGGGGCATTTGTCTTTCCTTTTAAAATGCTTTTCAAATACCAAATACATTTTTTTTTTTATTAATGTGGTGTTCAGAAAGAACAGGTCTTCCTGTTATTTTCCATGCACACCCACTTCAAATTTTCCCATCTTACATCTATTCAGGGATTCTATTTGCATGCAGTTTTTGATGTTTGGAGCCTATTCAATATGATGTGGCCAAACATCCTTTTCTGGAATCATATTTTGCAGTGTGTGCTTAGCTGTCAGGAGGAATACTCACTTTACCGGCTATAAATATCAGTTTGTGTTTGTGCAGTGCTTTACCATATCCATTTACGCAGGGCTACTGGGGCCACTTGTGATGGATGCTTATAAGACACAGACAGAAAAAAGATTGTGCGTGTTTGATATATGTGTGTGTGTGTGTGTGTGTAAGAGAGAGGGTCTGTGTACCATTGCTAAAGCACAGCAGATCAATATTGCATGAAGAAAACTACCCTAATGCCTGTTCCAGCCTCTTACTCCCTACCCTGAAGCTGGTCTATATTTTTTTTGTATGTTCCTCCTCTCCTCTTCTCATTTTCCTCTTCTCCTTTCTAACCTTTGCTTTCCTCCCCTTTCCACTGTTTCCCTGCACAAAGATATCTATATGTCTCTATAACATTTTCTTGTCCAGAAAGTGTCCCATTCCTCATCCATTTTTCTGGTTTAACTTTTATCTTTGTGCCTCGCTCTTCCTTTCATTGCTCTCATAATGTAGCATGGAATTAGCTCAGTTAAACCACTGATAATACACAGCAGAAAATTGGACTGCTGTGAGAACAAAATTAATTGTCACACTGAAACATATAGACACACACACACACACACACCTCTGGCCTAATCATAGGTGCCATTCAAGTTTATTGCATGCGTAAGATAAAGTGGAAACTTGACATATAGAATTAATTTGTATAATGTGTTCAGGGCTGGAGCTGTTTATGCTGCTCACTATGTTCTCATTGTTTGGACAAATGCCTCTCCAGGTTGCTGTTACTACGTGTGCATCAGGTTGTAATTTTAGGTTTGCAAGGCTAGGTTTTATTACAGTGTTGGTGTACATTGGGAAGGTTATTTCTCATAATACCAAGCAAGTTTTAAAATAGGTATATTTTAAATGATCTTCTATGAGATTCGCAGCATATTGGAGTTTTTTTTAGTATGTTTGAAACACCTGATCAGTGATAGTAAGTTGATGTTAACAATAATAGTCTAGTATTGGGTGCAACATTTTTGCTTGTTGTAGAGTTGTTTTTTTTACTGCAATGGCTATGATCATTAACTTCATAATGAAAAATGACAATATGAAAATTAATGTGTTAAATGTTGAAAAAGTCATTGAAAGGACCATGCGGAGAATTATCACCTACAGTATTGTGCAAAGTTCTGAGCCACCCCTTCTTATATATCTATATGTCAATTTACAACAAGCAATAATCATAAATACGACCGGCTTCAGACAGCCAGACAAAAACAAGCTATATGTTTAATAAACTGACTGTAAGATACTACAGTATCATAGTCATTGGAGTTAAGCTGTGGAGTAACTGCACAGAGGAAATTAAAACCTTATACTACTGTATAAAAACAAAACAAAAATATTATAGCCCCTTTTCATCAGTACCTACTGGGATCGACTCGCCATGACTCGCCTTGGATCGACTGATTTTCCATTACGATCGAGTACCACCGAATGTGTGTGGTGGTTCGTCCTTCTGCTCAGTCGACCTGCTGGCTTTTTGGCTTTTTGTCAGACTTTGAGATCACTGCTTTGTATTTTTGTAGCCACTTCACTTGTTGCGGGGTTACAAAAATAGCAGTTTTTGTGAATGAGAGGCTCTTGTGACTCACCAAGTGATGCCACTGACCAGCCAATAGGTGGCATGCAGTTCGCGCCCCCACATTTTAGTGCCTGCTTGGATCGCTTGGAACCCCCTATCACCTAATGGAAACTCTGAAAACCGTGGCTAACCATGCTGAGTCCTAATTAGTACTAATTAGGTACTAATGAAAAATGGGCTTACGTGAATATGAGGATGATTTGCCATTTGCGAATAAGCTATATGGCTTTTCTGTTCTGTTGAGTTATCCTGCTGCACATTGCTGGATATTACTGTCCATTATTATTGTTGTTCACATACTTATCTGTAGCTAATGAGAATGTCGGCAGCCTGTATAAAGTTTAGTTTGTAATCTTTTGTTTGTTTAAAATTTCTACCTACTCCCTTTCACACTTAGAACATTTATTTACACGATTATGAGTGAATGTCTGATACCAATCTCACTGCTGTTTTTCTACTTCATTTTATGCATTTGTTCTAAATAACCTCTTTTTCCAAGGAACCCAACGTTGTTGTATTTTTGTTAAATTGGTCTTGAGAAGCAGTGCTTCATGCTTTCTGAAGCTCCTTCAAAGTTTTTTTCTTTGGACTGCTCTTTCACTCATTTTCAGTCTGGTTCTTGTACCCGACCATTTTCAGAAGAATTTTTGACTTAAGACATTTGCACTATGTTATGTTTTGGTTCTGTCTCACCACTAACCTATTAACATTTTGTTTACATGCAAAAGGCATCCATTTTCAAAAAGTGGCTAAAACCTAACAAACACCATCTGTTTACCAAAACAGCAGTTTTAGAAAATGAGATATAGCAAATATGTAAATAGCAGATAGTTGGTAGTGACCAATAATAGAGCTAAAAAGAGAGTGAATGCTTGATTAAAAAAAATACTGCTGACACTGTAAATAAAGTACATCCATTATTTTTAATGCATATTTCAAAATAAATAGCAGATTTTTGGATGGGGCATTGAGAGTGAGTTGGAAATAAGGCACTAAAAGGTGCAATCGGTGACATGTTTCAGTGTCACGGAGTCCCATGGAGAGGCACACAAAGAGAAACAGAGAGAAACTAGGCCTAAATGCCTTTGTGCCATGGGAAAGGCTTTCTTCAGGCTGACATTGTTTTCACAGGATATAACATAGTTTTTGTTTATTCAGTACAGTATGAGTACAGTATTCAGTACAATATGACTCAGCAGTTGAATCTGAGCTAAAGATTTTTGTCCGTACTGTTTAAATTATGGTTAAAGCATTGCTTCAATCCATATTTCATTATTCACCACTAACTTCACTATTATGTCACATACTCACATACTCTTCCCAAATTACAGCCTCTCAAATGGCAGTGATTCGATATGCCGTGTATGTGTCGGGAAATCTACATATTTTAATACTACTGCTCATTACCAGTCACAACAAACATCAGCCTCAGCCTAAGCCATGGACCTTGAGAATCGTTCCTGTTAGGCTTTCATCCAACAGAGCACTCCCTGTTGGTTTGTCTCATTAAATGGAAGGTTTAATCTACCATTTGGAGCAATTAGCTTCTGAACTGTCTTTTTAAAAGCATTAAATAAAGAAAGAGGGGAAGAGACAAAGAGGAGAGAAGAAGAAGTGAAATGTCAACAGTTAAAGCAAGGCCTGAGCTTTCGTCTGGCAGATTCCTTTCTGACCTTCTCCCTCCTTGTCTCCATCAATTTATACATCTCCCTGTATTGTACAGTTTTACAATCCTAAGGAATGAATCAGTTTACATCTAAATCAAAAATCAAATCAAATTTTATTCGTCACATACACAATCATACACAGTACGATATGCAGTGAAATGCTTTGTACAACTGCCCGTGACCTTAAAATAAAAGACTACGAAATAAAGAATAAATATGGAAAGGAAAACAAAAGATAAGTTTAACTAAGAAAGAATAAACAAAATGTAGAATTAGAATAAAATAACATAACATAACTGTACAGTGCAAAATATGCAATAAAGAGACATATATGAAAAAAATAGAAAATAAGAGACAGCTGTGTTGTACAATACCAAATATACAATATAAGAAACGGGTATAAATAAATAAATAGAAATGGCACGGGTTAAGTGTTTAAATGTTTAAAGTGACTGTGCATCCGGGTAGCAGTACAGTGTGGTGGACTGATTAAGAGAGCGTATCGCCTGCGGGAAGAAGCTCCTCCTCAGTCTCTCTGTGTTGGTCTTCAGGGAGCGGAATCGCTTTCCTGACCTCAACAGAGAGAACAGTCTGTTGCTGGGGTGGGGTGGTCAGGAGCCTCGTGGAGTAATCCATGTCCAAACTCCGCTTTAGGTCCCAAAGTCAAGTTTACATTTGCAGCATAACTGAGAGTTAAAAAATGTCTAAATTCTTTCATCTTTAATAAAAAGATCAGTGTTGCTGCTTTACCAGGTGTAACAATTAGGTTTAACATCCAGGCATCAATGAAAACAGAATTTAATAAATTTCAAAGTTAGTAAGAAGTTAGCACGCTAGATTCAACCTAAACATGATATACCATGTTCTGACTCAGATATTTCTGAAAAAAATTCAAATGTAC
>VUQR01016350.1:2530-13564 GCA_015108515.1 Hemichromis elongatus
GCAGTGTCCTCCTATATTCGGAAAGTCCCGGACTCCGGAGTGGACTTTCCAAGCACGAGTTTGCGTACTTTGGTACTGAGAAACGATCAATATGTATTCTATGTTTACTATTTAGCTGTAGCCAGTAAGTCAGTAGTTAAACACATGTTTTACTTCTCGTTAGTGAATGAATGGGATGCAAAATGTTATTAGCTAAGCTTTCAAATTAGAAAGCCTAAACTAACGTTTGTGAACTTTGAACTACCGACGCGGGCCAAGTCAGTTAACCCACTAGATCAGAGAACAGCATGTATCTAGAAAAAAGCAGGGATATATCGTTGAGCTCATATCAGACAGTAAGAAACATTTACCGATTTCTTGCAGACTTTCCATCCAGACTCATCCCTCCTGTAGCTCATCAAGCAGTCAGCCACTGCTTTCGCTTTTTGTTCATAATCCATTTTAGGGAATAACAATTAATCTTCCACACCTAATCAGAAGTTAACGCGAGACAGAAAATTGAATTTACGCTGGATCTTAGCGATGCAAGTCAGGTCCAGCGGCTAAAGTACTTAACGAAGGCTAGAAAAGCAAACCCTGGACAGGTTAGTGTGGACCACCACCACTACAGAGCTAGCGTTAGCCAAAATGAATGAGACGAGCTAAGCAGCGGCCGCGTCGCTGAGCTAAAATGTTCCATTGGCCTTTGGTAGTGTGACTTTCCGTCCCCGCCTGATTTAAGGCATTAAAATTCCAATTTTTTACGATATATTTCCCCCAAAGTACATACAAAACACCGGAATCAGTTATTGAGATATCACGTCATCAAAAACAATAAACTTCCGGTAACTTTCAAAACAAAATATCTAAAAACTTTGTTTTATTACTTTTCATTCATTAATTAGGCGTTAACAAATAGGTTTCAGTAAACGTTTTAAAAGACTTAATTCCAGTATTTCAATTATTAAAAATCCCAGTGATTTTTAATAAAGTGATATGCTTTTGATTCAGGCAGAGCAAGCTGACATGTATCATATTTTGAAGTCCCTCAGTCCTCATAGAAATGTCTCCACTTCACGCCCCCTTCCGTGATTACAGTAAATTAGGCTGGTTATTGTAGTCAGCTCGGATACATTTGCATCTATTTAAAACAATGTATATGTATAAATGTGTGTGTGTGTGTGTGTGTATATATATATATATATATATATATATGTATGTGTGTGTGTGTGTGTGTGTATGTATAAATGTATATATATATGACAATGTGTGTGTATATATATATATATATATATATATATATGACAATGTGTGTGTATATATATATATATATATACATATATATGTGTATATGCATATACATGTATATGTATATATACATATATATACACACACACACACGCGGCCGTAGTGATGGACATAGCAGTCCTGAACGACAGCAACATCAGGAAGGAGCACGAGAAACTCCCGAAATACCAAGGGCTCAGAGAAGAGCTCGAAAAGATGTGGAGGGTAAAGGTAACGGTGGTCTCAGCGGTAATCGGAGCACTAGGTGCAGTGACTCCTAAGCTAGGCGAGTGGCTCCAGCAGATCCCAGGAACAACATCGGAGATCTCTGTCCAGAAGAGCGCAGTCCTAGGAACAGCTAAGATACTGCGCAGGACCCTCAAGCTCCCAGGCCTCTGGTAGAGGACCCGAGCTTGAAGGATCGACCGCCCGCAAGGGCGAGTGGGGAATTATATATATATATATATATACATTCCACAAAGGGGAACCAAATGTAATCATTTAAGTTGTTTATGTTTTTATTGCTGATGTTACACAAGTAGAAACATTCTTCTATTCATCTATGCACTTCCACAATAGCTAGTGAACAGCATCAAAAGGATATGGAATCAGACAAACATGAAAAGGAAATGACATTTTTAGTGTGCTTTCAGTGCAGAGTGTCAATTAATACCAGATGCTACATATATTATTTAACAGAAAACATTTCACATTTCAAACATTGGAGCAGACCAGATCATTTGATTCAGTGATTTTTAGATCAAAGCTGGTTTTGGATTTCTTTTTGGCCATTTGTCCTTGCCTGGCTCCAGACTTGAGATAGCGCTCCTTGTTGTGGATAACTTGAATGTACTGGTCATTGCTGCTATTCTGCTGGTCACTGCTAGAGGCGAGGGAAGCCGAGTCTGACTCAGTCTGCACATTCTCAAGCTTTTGCCTCGTCTTGGACTTCACATGCGGCTCAACATTCCTGGCCCGAGTTTGAGACAGATACTGTCTTCTCGGGGAATGAATATGACATCTGGTTCGCAGAAGAAGAGGGTCAGCTACTCTCACACTGGCCTGTGACTCAGAGTGTGACTCTTCATCTTCACAGGCTATTTCTCTTACTCCATCCTCCTCTTCATCTACATCTTGAGCCCCATATCTTCCTTGAGCTGTGTGGTTTTCTTTAGCTATACTTATGTAGGTTTCTACACGGTCACCAATGTAGAAATGTGCTGGCTGTTGGAGGTTAGACGGTGAGCGGGGCCGATGAGGTTTCCCTAGTGACATCCTTCTCCTGCCCTTCCCTTGGTCTTCCTCCTCATCCTCTTCACTTGGATGTTGCTGTGATGCGTGGGACTGGTAAGGACGTGGTTTACTGTGAGCATTGCGTGGTGTGTAGCGTCTGACATTCCGTGGGTACAGTTCCATGATCTCTGTGGGTTCCTCCATGAAATAATGACGTGGGATCCGTGTGGCTGAGCGCAGCAACTTTTTCCTGGGTTCATGCTCATTGACAATCACATAGCGGGTGGTGTGACCACGGCGTCCTCTGTAACTCTGTGCAGTAATCATCCCAGCAGCTTCAACTGGATGAACAGAATGCATAGTCTTCCTGCACAAGGGGTCAGAGTGAATACTGTCAGAACAATGAGGTGGCGAACTGTAAACCATGTGATGGTAGGACTTGGACCTGCAGGTACCACTAGGACCACCAAGAAATTGTGGAGGCCTATAACAAAAAAGGACAACAACAACAATTAGCTTTTGTGATGCAACATTTTTCTGTTACAGCAGATCACATTTCTTTGTTTTCTATGGATTACAAATGTCAGTGCTTTCCAAAGAATACTAGTGTTGTCAAATAGGGGAAAATTATACTGTCTTTTGATGCACGTTCCCCCTGATAAAATGCTGATTAAGGATTACTTGGCTACAAATTAGAGCTGAATGTTTAATCCTTGTTATAGAAAATCAATAGTCAACACCTAGACTAAGAAACTAAGCTAAGACAGAAAGTGCCAAAAACTGTAGTCCCAAAAAGTTAGTCCCAATGACTATAGAAAACATAAACAGTTAATCTCCGCAGAATTCATGATAACACTGCCATCTGTATTTGCCAGCTGTCTGCTGGGCCTAATTTTTCCTAATTCACAACACTAAACTGCACTTCTCTACTGCTTTTGCGCTGTCGGTGCCTTGTGTTTATTGGTGCCTTGATATAGAATATATGTACAGTTTAGTACAGAAATTGTTGTACAAAGACACAGTTTTTGCCTCTGCATACCACCACGGTGTATTTTAAATTAGTGGATTTTAAAGGAGTGAAGATAATGTGCAACATGCTGTTCCCTTCCTATGCCACACATTTCTCGTCCCATCATTTTGGTACTAGTTAATCTATCAAAATATTTTTTTTTCAGAAGGTTGCTAGATGTTCTGGAGAAGTCTAATCTGGCCCTCTTGTTCTTGAGTGTGACCAGTGGCTTGCACCTTGTTGTAAACCCTCTTTAATTTAGGCCTCTCTTGCTTATAGGTCCTTGAGAGTGTACTTGACTTCGCTAGATGTTATAATCTTGATTTTCTAAACCATTAATATAATTTTGTCATTGTTCACTTTCATTGCCTTCCTGTGTTCTTTCAAGTTTCTTGGTGTTGCTGTGGCCACTGCCTTCATTCTTATTAAGAATGTAACAAATTGTTGATCTGACCACTCCTACATTTTTGGCATTATTTCTAATATGTGTATTTTGCTATTTTGTGATAGCCTCCCTCATCTGCGCTGACATGTATTTAGGCCTCATATTTAAAAAACAGTTAAAAGCTCTGAAATAATTTGAAATTCACCACTGTGGTGTAAAGAGGCAAAGCTATAAAAATTGTGTCAATGTCCAAATACTTTTGAGCCTGATATATATACATATTATTATTAATATCTCCACATACATGTTAATAAGCTGATTTTAGGGGATGTGGAAGAAGCAGAGACACATACTAGCAGGATGCCATAGTCATGACTTAAACCTATTTTTTTAGATTATAGTGAAATCTAGACAGATTACAGATTTGCATAACAGGCAGTGTGAGAAAAGTTTATCTGGAAATCTCATAGGTTAGAAAAAACAGGTAATCTTTTAAATATGTATAAAAAGCAACTATTTGAATTGCTTGATCAAAGTAATATAACCTCTCACTTTTAATTTACTTTACTAACTTCACTACAAATATTTTAAAGTGGACATTAAAAAGAAACATTCTCAATAGGTTGTATATGTTTTACCAGGTCTGGCCAAGTCTGAGTTCTTCCATCGGCAAACTAGACTGAGACTGAGACATTTATCATATACGATAAAGGAAATATATAATACAGTTTCACTATATTCATCATTAAAGAGGTCACCTGAAGTTGTGTAAACCTGACTGGTTAAAGCAATATTTTAGCATGTGAGACCTGTTAGGAGCGTGTTCCAGCCAATGTTTGGGCAGTACGGTTACTGCTGGGCTTCTGAGAGATCCGGCCACACCTCCTCTGTTCAGGTCTCCTCCTCTAGATGATTTCGTGATGGTGCGGATGCAATTCCCACGATGAACAGGGGAATCAAAGTTTGTGGTGCTGCTATTGTGACAGGGAGATGGGGTGTTGTTAGAGGACTCTTGGCTTGGGATGTTGCTTTCCTGGTGATCTGACTTTTTGTCTGCAGCAGCCTCTGGAATCTGTAGTCTTGCTGTAGAAGGGTAATACAGATGTGTGAAAAAGTGTCTGCCCCTTTCCTAAATTACCATTTTTTTGTATGCTTGTCTCACTAAAATGTTTCAGATCATTAAACAATACTAGACAAAGATAACACGAGTAAACACAAAATGCAGTTTCTAAAATGAAGGTGTTTATTATTATTGGGGGGGAAAAATCCAAACCTTCATGGCCCTGTGAGAAAAAGTGATTGCCCCCTTAACCTAATAATGGGTTGGGCCACCATCCAGTTGGGCCTCTTTGGCTGCCTCAGGACTTGTAAGACTTGCTGTGATAAATGGAACCATGATTTCTGCTGTCTAGCAAAACATCCTGAAGGAGAATGTCCAGCCATCTGATCGTGAACTGCACTCCTGCAGCAGAACAATGATCCAAAACACAGCAGCAAGTCCACCTCTGAATGGCTTAGAACAGGGGTGTCCGACTCCAGGCCTTGATGGCCGGTGTCCAGCAGGTTTTAGATGTGTCCTTGATCCAACACAGCTGATTTAAATGGCTAAATGACCTCCTTAACATGTCTCGAAGTTCTTCAGAGGCCTGGAAATTAACTAATCATTTGATTCAGGTGTTTTGACCCAGAGTGTGATCTAAAACCTGCAGGACACCGGCCCTTGAGGCCTGGAGTTGGACACCCCTGGCTTAGAAAAAACAAAATGAAGACTATGGACAGGCCTAGTTAAAGTCCTGACCTGAATCTGACCTGAATCATCACCTTAAAAAGGCGGTTCATACTAAAAAAACCACCCAAAGTAGCTGAATTACAGAAATTATGCAAAGATGAATAGGCCAAAGACTCATTGCCAGTTATGGCAAACGTTTGATGGCAGTTATTTCTGCTAAGTTGGCCCAACTCGCTATTAGGTTTAGTGGTAATCACTTTTTCACACAGGGCCGTGTAGGTTTGGATTTTTTCCCCTTAACAATAAACACCTTTAGAAACTGTGTATTTTCTTTTTAATATTTTAATTTGTTTAATGACTACAACATTTAAATGTGACAAACATGCAAAAAAAACAGGTAATCAACAAGGGGGCGAACATAGTAGACTAGAGATACCTGCAGCCATCTGGAAGACTTTCTTCTTGTCTTCTGTGCGCTCCTGAGAAGGTTTGAAAAAATTGGACTTAAGATGCACACCATTATACTATCATTATATAATGGCCAGTTTAAGACTGTAACATATATACACAGTGAATGAAAAAGTATTTGCTCCCTCCCTTCCTTTGCATATGTGTGAGACCAAAACCCGAGTAAATACAAAACTTAAAATCATACAGACAGATATTTATGTTTATAAAAAAAAAAAATTCGAAATCCCACTCCCCCTGTGTGTGGTATTCATTGTTCTAGTGCAGGCCCTCTAACAGAGGCCTGGGAGCTTGAGGGTCCTTCACAATATCTTTGTTCCTTCCCAATTGAGTGTATTTGTCCTTGTGGCTGTTTATCCTGTAACCAAGGATCTCAACAATGATATGTTTACTGCCTGAATTGACACCAAGAAAGCCTGAATGCTCCACACATGGATACTAGAGTGCTTGGCACTGTACAAGGCTAATAGTGTACTAATAACATTCATCAGAAACTTAATGGGACTGTGGAAGACAAACCTGAAGGCAATTACAGAAGTCCCCATCAAGTGTGTGTATACCAAGTTAATGCACTGTTCGCTCTGCTGTTGTATATAGGCCTCAACCCTCTAAAGCAGTTTATCAGTAGGAGTGGATAGGAATATATATTTAGGTCTGGAGTGACCATTAGCCATCTCCTGTACATAGACATTACGATATACACCAGGACATCCACAGCACCAGGATCTACTGTGAGGACATTGTGACTTATTCAAACTGGATAAGTATGGTTGAAAACAGTGGAAAGGTGATGCAGACTATTAAGCCAGAAGGCAGAATAGCAGATATGCAGGATAGCTACAAGTTCCTGGTTATCCCACAGTTCTCTGGAAACCATGATAAAGATGCAAAAAGGTCAGCCACAGCCAAATACCTCCGAAAGATAACATAGGTGCTGAGAAGCCAGCTAAACAGTAAGGATCCATGCCATCAATACAGATTCCCTACCAATTATCTGAATATAAAGCTAGCCAAAAGAGGAGACGGATGTCGCTGATGTGAAGGTACAAAAATTCCTGACAATGTCCATTCAATCCATATAAAGTCCAGGACCTTGATGCTCCATGAGCAATAAAAAGACGGAGTGAGGTTTAGTGACGAGGAAAGTCACAATACAGGATAAAGCACAGAACATGCGCCAATAGATCAGGCCTAAGGCAAGAAGACAGACAGTGATGCAGAACAGGACCAGAAACCATTATAAATGATCAAGCCTGTGCATGGGATGTACCACTAAAAGGTGGAGAAGTGGCTGGCATGAACAAATCCTACCAGTCGCTAGGAAAAGCTGACTTAAAGGACAGCACAGAGGCACTGATGGTGGCAGCACAAGGCCCTAACAGGCATCAAGATCCACAGAGGGAAGAATCTACTACAAAAGACAGGACCCATGTTAAAGACGGCAAAAGGCACTTGAGAGACAATCCAGCAGATAGTAGCAGGATCTAAGGTGCAAGCTGGAACTATGTTCACTGACAGGCACAACCAAGTCCCTGAGTCCAGATGGGAGATGCCAGCTTGGATGTTTGAGAATAACCAACCAACCAACCAACCAGACATAGTGGTAGTTGACAATAAAAAGAAAACTGCAGTTGCAATAGATATTATAATCCAGCAACATTAGGAAGGAAATGTGCAAAAAAAATAGAGAATTACCTGGGTGTGGAGAAACTACTAGGCCAGATATAGAAAGTAAAGTCCAAAGTGCTCCTAGTGTTAACAGGAGCATTATAGGCTGTAGCTCCCAAACTGGAAGACTGCCTCCAGCAGATCCCAAACACAACATCAGATGTCCGGAAGAACCCAGTCCCAGCAAAGATACTATATGTTTAAAAATTCTATGTGGAAAATCATTTACTCTGTTAATTAGCACTGGGACAATTTCTTACAAGGGCTAATAAGTTTGTCCTCCTCTGTAAGTGCTTTTCCTTTGCTTATTTTTATGTGAAAAATTGCTGAAAGTGATTCAACTCACAGTCTGGAGCTGCATCCTTAGCTGGTTGTTGGTAAATTTGAGGGATCTGGCAATAGACTGAAGATAGTATATCAGCATGCTGAAACACAGTTGAACAATTCACAAGTCATGTAGGACATAGATGTTTGCATAGCTGCATATTGTGTGTGTCTGTGAGAGAGAAATTGTCAGTGAGAGAGCGCATGCATACGTGATAGATATATGCAATATGTGACATGTGCAGCCTTACAACAGCAGCAGCAGTGCTGGCAGTACGACGACAGGGCTGGTGATATAACTTATTACTTTATTGAACCACACTGGGAAGTCAGCATCCACTGTCTCAGAGATGATGTGATAAATCTTCTCTTGACCACTGAAACACAGCCACAAAAAGGGGGAAAACAAAGGAGCTGTTCATGCACCACATTTCAAAATCTGGTATCAGTAACAATATTGGGAAGCATTAGGGTATATAGTATGTCACTGGTAACTTCCACACCAGTGACAGCAAAAATAATGCTGAATAAAATATATACCGTTTTTGGAGCAACATATATTGCCATCCAGATGACAACTTGAGACTTCAGATGAGAACATTCTGCATCCATTTCAATAATATAGCTCCAAAAAGGACAACAATGGGCAACACTTTCAAACTACAGCAACTCAAGAAAGATCTTTTCCGAACTATGATGCTATCCTCATAGATCAAAATATGTCCCATTTCAAAACACACGTAGATATTTATTGTGCAGGCTGAGGATGGAAGACACCAAAATGAGTCCCTCATCGGTACATGTGGTACTTCCATTCTCAACACAGTAAATAAAAAAGGGACTATATTAGATGAAACTGTTTCATTAAAAACAAGAAACAGTCAGAGTGCAAACCTCTGCCAAAGCAGCTTGCTTCCCTGGGCAGTATTTACTTTAGGGGAATAGTATTGTATTTTGCCTGCATTATCACTTTAACCTTCAGATCAATTTATTGACCTTTGGGAGAGGTCAGAGGTGAAATGTGATATGGTATTTAAACTCTTTATACCATACGTTCTACTGTATATGTTGACCAAAATCCGGTATCAGTAACAATATTGGGAATTGGGATTGCAAACTTGCAAAAGTCATAGTTTATATAAAGCCTTTTGCCATTTTCTCTTGATGGATGTAACAAAAGTTTTAATTCCTTACCTGAATGGTCCGCAGTGCTGTGATGGTCTGTATCTCACTATAGCAAAGATGGTGGGCAGCATACACAAAAACAGCATGAAAAGCAGCATAGCCAGGTAGAAATTGTTTGACCTAAAAAAGCAGAGCAAAGGGAGAACATAGATGTGTTATCATGATTCACTTTTACTGTATTTCCTTCATGCTCCTGAACAGTTCAGTAAAAAATTACAATTTATGTGAATCAACTTAGCAGAAACATCCCAGAGTATATCTGCAAAATATACTCTAAATGATTAGTCGTCTTTAAAAGGTAAACTGAAACAGTAACATGAACAGTTTTTCTTTGTTATTTCTGTGTCTCTAAATCCTTCACTGACCACATATCTGTAACATCTAACTGAAAATGCTCAAAGTAAGATAAGTGTTATGACTATTCTACTTGCTTAAATACACGGCTCAATGAATACATAAACTGAGGAAAATTTTTCCTCAAAGTGTAGCATCAAGTCAATCTGCTTAATCTGGTGAGTTAAGAATAAGGAGATTGTAAATGTATTACAGGAGAGCTAGAAAGGGCTGCAGAAGGTCCTTATCCATCAGCAGAACCAGAATTTGTTCCTTTGTGCAAAGAGTAAGGCAATGCAAGGCAAGTTTATTTATATAGCACAATTCAACAGCAAGGTGATTCAAAGTGCTTTACAGAGACATTAAAAAACAAAAACAAATAAAAAGCATGAATTACAGTGGGAAAAAAAGAAAAAGTAGATAAAAAGGAACAGTAGATAAAATCAGTAGATAAAATCAGTTGTTAAAATGTAATTTTTGCAATTTAAGCTTAAAAGTGAAACAGGATAACAGGATAAGTGCACCCAAAGTCCTACAAAAGGACCATTAAGGTCACTCATGTCTCCATTTACCACAGCAGGGTCATGTAGGATTGGATTTTTTCCCCCTTAATAATTTATACCTTCATTTAGAAACTGCATTTTGTGTTTACTTGAATTATCTTTGTCTAATTATTAAATTTGTTTGACGATCTGAAAAATTTAAATGTGACAAACATACAAAAAATGGCTAATCGGTAAAGAACAAACACTTTTTCCCACCACTGTATATTTATTTGCATAGTGAACTGTCTACGCTATCAATTTGCTTGTGTGTCTGGCCTGATTTTCCACCACATCTGGGAGTGACTGATAAGGACTGAAAGAGGCAATCAGCCTTTTTTTTTTTAAGATAAATCACAGTGGCCTGTCTGTGTATATGTGCGTATATATAAGTTGCTGCACATGCTAATAAATTAAAAGGCTTGAGTAAAATTGGTGTTTTGATGATGGTTATGAAAAGTGCTGGGCTGCACCTCTCACTGACTTTGACTTCTCCAAAGTGTTTGTAATATTTATGCCTTTTTGCAGCATTTTAATGGATTTATTAAACAAATTAAGTGATCAAAATGATTAAGTCATCAAAATGATTTTTTTAAAACAAACTATACCATAAATTTGGGTATGTTTCGTCTGTGTATGGGTGTGTGTGCGTGTGTGTATGTGTGTATCAAACCTGGATGCTCGAAAGACCTGCTGATGGGGAACATTACAGGTAAGAACAGCCCAGCTCCTCAGATACATCAGACCAATCAGCTTCAGCACATTAAAGGCAGGAAGACAGGGAGAAAAAAATGCCCCCATCCTGAAGGGAAGAGATAGATCAGTAACACACACACACACACACACACGCACACACACACACGCACACACACACACGCACGCACACAGGGAA